>JAOEHX010052148.1:6942-17193 GCA_025448015.1 Bolborhynchus lineola | reverse complement strand
GGGCTGAGCGCCCACACTGCGGGGGGACCCCGGTGTCGCCTTCTGCGTGCCAAGGGGGTCACTGGGCAGAAGAGCCCCGCTGCGGACAGGGGCCCTGTGCCCGTGGTGGTGACACAGTGCAAGGGGACAGCGGGGATTGAGCGTCAGCTGTGGAGATGTCTCCCGTCCCCCCCACCGTGGTTTCTTGGGGTGCTGCTGTCTTCAGACGCCCCCCCACTCGCACCAAATCACCCCTTTCCCTGGTTATGGTTGGGGAAAGTCTGTCCCTGACTCCCTCTGCAAAAGCCAAAGGGAAGGATATTGGCCCCCCCATGGACCTGTGCTGACCAGGGCTCTGCAAGAGCATCCATGAGGCAGATGCTGTCGTCCATTCCCCCCAACCTTCCCTCTGTGCTGCAGATGCAGGGATGAGAAGAGCCTGCAGCACAGGCACGGGTGGGGATGCAGGGTGAGCCTCTCTGAGATGCTCCTGGCAGGCTGTACCCGCTATGCCTTGAGGCCATTCCCATCCCTGCCTCATCCACGTTAAACCGGCTCCTTCTTTATCACCATCCTTTACCTCAGCCAGCACAGCAGCTGCAGCAAGGCTGGAAGAGATAGTGGGGCTGACCCTGGAGCCATGGGCAGCCGTGTCTGTGCTCTGGCTGGTGCCAGCAGGAGCAGATAAAACCAAGGGCACCCTTGGGAACTTGAAGGTTGCTGACATATTTCAGGCACCCAAGCCCAGCTGATGCCTTCTGACTAGAGCATCTATCTGGGGCCGCAAGGCAGATGAAGTGCTCAGCCCTGCCTGTCCTGGGCAGCAGGGACCCTAGGCTGGATGTGATGTGCTCAATGCCAGCTGCACCACTGCTCCTCCTTGCCCTGTTGTTCCCTTGGGCTGGCGTTGGTGTCTGGAGACCTCTCTCACATGGGACAGCGTGGGTGACAAGCACAGCTTTGTTCATCCTGCACTGCAATGCAGGACAACAGCCCTGCTCTCCTTCTGTGCCCCTGCTGCATCACGGTGTGCTGAGCACCCTACCCCAGAAGGGCTAATACAGCAGCTCACAGGGTGCACTGGGGATATAGGGCAGCCTCATAGTTAAAGCATCCACTATGCTTTAGGTGCTCTAGAGCCTTCCTTGATCCCGAATGGCTGATGCTCCCTTCCTCTGCTCCTGCTCATTGCAAGCTGAACTTCATCACATCTGAAGAGAATTTTGTCCCCAAATACTGTAAACTAGCTCAGCTTCAGCACTATCTCCAAGAAAATCAAAGCTTATTCCTAGCCCAAACCACCAGCTCGCAGCCTTTCCTTAGAGCCCAAACTCAGTCTTCTTCTCCCAAGATACTGAAAACAGACAGATCACACCCCCACATCCCCTATATCCTCTCTCTTCTAGGGACAGCACTATAGAAGAGCTATGCTGGGGTTTGAGGGCACTTATATGCCTTATTGGCCCTAATCAGCCTCACCTGAAGCCTCTACCCACCCAACTCTGGGCCTCTATTTAAGCCCAGTCCTGAACACACCCTATTTTCTGCATTTTGCTGTTCAACCTCCATGTGCTGCACCTCAGGAGGGATGTGCTGCATCAAGGTTATTTCTGGTATTTACAGAGAAGCATTCAGGTTTTGCTGCCTCCATTGCAGTAATTTCTCTTGTTAGGATAGGAGCTGTGGAATTTGGGGTGTTTAGATGGAGCAAATGCTTGGGTTGAGAGCTGCAGCCCTGGTCCTGGCCTCAGGGCAAGGCTGGGTGGGTCAGTGGCGAGTGGTGATGCTGCCTGCTCTGCTAGAAGCTGCACTTGAGTGATTGGGTGCTTCCTCATGCAATGCTGCAATGGGGCTGTGGGACGGGGCGGGCAGAATCTGGGGTGTTAGTGTCCAAACAGTGAGGAAGTGCAGGGTCTGTGCTCCTCTGCTTTGCTGCAGTCAGTGCATGGACCTGCTCACCTCCTGTGTTCCCTCTATGCCTGGGTACAGCTGCGTGTGCATCCTGGCTATGCTCCTGCTCCTCTCTGCCTGGATTGCCTCTAAACCTGCTCCACAGATTGAGATGCGGGAACGGGCGCCGAGGGAGGTGCTTCCCCCTTCCACCTGCAGAGGCAGCTTCGCCGTATGAATGAAACCCCTCGGTGATGCCCCTGAGGCAGCTTCGCCGTATGAATGAAACCCCTCGGTGATGCCCCTGAGGCCATTAGCATTGCAGGCTCGTGTGGATGGTTTGGAAGGCTTTGTGGGAAAAATATTTCTGCATAGATTCCCCATTGTGCAGCCCAGAGTGGTGGTCAGGGAGGGGAGGGCCAGGGCTCTCCCACGAGGGATTTAAGGGATGAGTGTGGCAGGGGCTGCCTGCTGCTCGCAGTCACCTTGCAGCTGGAGCTGTCTGCCGTAAGGATGGCTGGAGTAAGTAGTTTCTTTGCAGAATAAGGGGATATCATCAGGGTGAGATGCCCTGGGTTGGGCTGGTGGTGGGGATTGGGTGCTGCAGGGGTGGGAAGGCAGCTTCAGTTGGGCTGTCCCTGGGCAGCAGCTCCTCAGCCCCAGGAGACACAGCGGTGTTGGGGTTCCTTATGCTACAAGGGCTTACAGCATCCCATCCTATGGATCAGGGTGCTGGGTACTGCCCCAGGGTGGTTCATGGCCTTCCCCAGGCTCACAGCACAGACTGCACGGCCCTATGCTCTTCATTGCTGCTGGGATGTGCTGGTTTCCAGGGAGTCCCTGGCCCTGTAGGTAACACACTATGGGATTTGCAGCATGGACTTTGCTTTGCTGTAGGGTAACTGGAGGTTCCGGCAGCACCATGTGGATGCAGATGCATGCAGCCCCCTTTCTGCAGTGCTGGGAGCTCCTGGGGGGGCCCACACAAATCTCAGGCATGCTGTACCAACACATCACTTATCTGATGCACAAATACTGCACAATTGGGTTTCTGCTGGGCTGACATCTCCATCAGTGACAAGTAAGCCACAGCATTACTGTCCAGGCTGATGGCCCAGGGAGACCAGTCCCTGTCTGAGCTGTGCCAGTGACAGTTATGGGTGCTGTGGGGGCATCTTCAGCTGAGCAGATGGGTCTTCCTGGTGCACATCAGGGCCAACAGCTGCTCCAGGGGCAGCTCATCTTCCACCCCTCTTTCTCTGGCCCTGTTTCTGCATTTCAAATAGTGTCAGTGTCAAAGCTGGGACAATGCTGGCTGTGTCCCTGCACCGGGATGCTGCTGGAGCAATAGGACTTGTTGAGCTGGCAGGGAACAGGGAAGTGTCCTTGTCCCTTTGCACCATAGCACAAATCAGAGCCCAGCAAACCCTAATCATGCATTTATCTGCTTCTGACTGGGATGGGAGAGTAACGCAGCCACTTTAGCCCAGCTTTGCTCCAAAATGGGCTCATTTGCTGGCAGAAACAGGCAGCATCCAGGGTGTCTGGAAAGTACCCTGAGGATGGTGGGAGCTGCAAGGAAAGTGTTCATGGTTTGGATCTTGTACTCGGGGCAGCATCCTCCTCACGCCTGCTGCTCTCCTGTCCCGCAGGTGCCGTGCTGGGCCCGGCTGCTCCCTGTTCTGAGGATGCTTTCCCGCAGGAAGCAGATCCCGGCTGCCTCGGAGCGCTGCAGCCTCCGTCGATGCCTCTCCACTGTAGACCTTGTTGCCTTGGGAGTGGGCAGCACGCTGGGGGCTGGTGTCTACGTCCTGGCAGGGGAAGTGGCTAAAACCAGCTCCGGCCCCAGCATCGTCCTTTCTTTCCTCATTGCAGCTGTGGTGTCCGCTCTGGCAGGGCTGTGCTATGCTGAGTTCGGGGCCCGTGTGCCCCTGGCTGGCTCTGCCTACCTGTACAGCTACGTGACAGTGGGTGAGCTGTGGGCATTCATTGCTGGGTGGAACCTGCTGCTGTCCTATGTCATCGGTATGAGGCCCTTTTGATCCCCCTACCTTTGCTGGGGGTCATTCCCAGACCGCATGGAGCCACCACCTCTCCTCAGGTACCGCCAGTGTCGCCCGGGCCTGGAGTGCTACCTTTGATCAGCTCCTCGGCAAGAAGATGGGGAGGTTTTTGGGTGCTCACGCAGCCATGGGCTCTGTGGGGCTGGCAGAGCATCCAGATGCCTTTGCTGCTGGCCTGGTGGTGCTGCTGGCAGGTAGGATGCAGCCCCCTGTGCCATCCTCCATCATGTAGGATGAGCTCCTCACTCTGCCTTCAGGATGGTGCTGATCCCTCTGAGGCTTTGCTATTTCCCTGAGCAAAGAATGGGGAATACAAGGGGGATATGGGGAAATCTGCAGATCCTCCTGACTCTATCACTGTCCAGCAGTGTCTACCCTGGGCTTGGTGTCATCCAGGATGCTCAGCCAGTTTTGCTCTTTTTGTCCCCAGGGCTTCTTTCCTTTGGGGTGAAGGAGTCCACCACAGTCAACAAAGTCTTCACAGCTCTCAACGTGCTTGTCCTGCTCTTCGTCATACTGAGTGGCTTCATCAAAGGTGACCTGAGCAACTGGAAGCTCAGCGAGGATGACCTGCCACGGGCAGCTGGGTATGAGATCTGCTCTCCCTATGCTGCCTGCAGAGGGTGGTGGGGATGGATGTATCATCCCCCTAATGCTTTATCCCAGGAAATCCCACTTCTCTCCCATTTTTCCTTGCCCTGTTGGCAATGAGTCAAAGAACCAATGTCCTGCTGGGCTGATGCTGGAGGGGTGGGCAGGTTGGATGGACTGTTCTGCCTCGTCCCCCCATTGCACTGACCCCTCTGCACTGCCTGCCTCTTCCTCCTCCCAGGAACCAGTCTGTGGCTGACAACACAACCGGTGCCTTTGGGGTGGGGGGCTTCATGCCCTATGGTTTCGGTGGGACCCTGGCTGGAGCCTCTACCTGTTTCTATGCCTTTGTTGGGTTTGACTGCATCGCTACCACGGGTAAGTGAAGTGGGGAGAGGTGCTGGTGGGACCCTGCCCTGCAGGCTGGGGTCCATGGCGGTGATTCTCGCTGCAGAGGCTCGTGTAGGGCTCGGAATGGGCACATTCCTGGCTCTGTTGCTCTTTCCTGGCCTCTGTGCTCAAAGGAGGATCTATAAGAGTCCATGTGGCATGACTGGGCTAATCCCAAAGCATATCCCCATAATCCTGGAGCCCAGGAGCATTATGTCCTTGCCAGAAGGCCTCTGTGTTCTTTCTGTCCTGGGGGGGGACATAGGATATGCTCTCCAGCCTGAGCTGGCTCTTAGCATGCCATACACATTGAATGAGCATCTGTTTTTACAGCTGAGTTTGTCCTCCCCCAGGGGAAGAAGTGAGGAACCCGCAGAGATCCATCCCCATGGGCATCATCCTCTCCCTCCTCATCTGCTTCCTGGCGTACTTCGGGGTGTCTGCTGCCCTCACCCTGATGATGCCCTACTACCTCCTGGACACCATGAGCCCACTCCCAGTGGCTTTTGAGTACATTGGCTGGAGCAGTGCAAAGCACACTGTGGCTGTGGGGTCACTGTGCGCCCTGACAACCAGGTGAGGGGAGTCCTCTGATGGCAGCTCTGTGCCTCTGGGCAAGGTTCACTGGAGCTCTAACACATCCAGAAGCTATTCCCAGCCCCTTCCCACTGTCCTGCTTTGCCAAAATCCCTTAGTGCTTCCTCACAAGCCCTATTGCTCCCACCGTGGTTCCTCCTCACCAACAATGTACCCCTTGCCATGCTGCTTTTAGCCCCAAAGGAAGTGGTTAGGTGTTTGATGGCACCGTGACTTCAGGAGCAGGCCGAGTGTCTTGGTGTGCCAGAGCTCCCCGTGACCTGCGGACATCACTTCCCTGATACTGTCCTTCATCTGATGGGGAGGGAGGTGATGGATTTGTCAGCGTGTTCTTGAGAAAGTCATGGACCGTACAGATGAACAGGAGCTCCCTTTCTACCCAAGGAGGAGCAAAAGGCAAGATCCTCCTGGATTCCTGCCCTCTTCTCTCCCACCTCCTCCTGTCTCTGCAGCCTCTTGGGCTCCATGTTCCCCATGCCGCGGATCCTGTATGCAATGGCTCGAGATGGGCTCCTCTTTAAACCTCTGGCCCAAGTGAGTCGCCGTCAGTGCCCAGTGGTGGCAACGCTGGTGTCTGGAGGAGTGGCAGGTGAGTGATTGGGTTGCCCCTTACCCATGAGCAGGGCTTGGTGGATGTTCTCTTCCAGCAGGACAGCACAGACCCCCCCAGTTTGCTGGTGGCTGTTGAAGCAGTATCTCTATACACAGGGAGAGGTCTCCTCGCTGTGGGTGAGGATATTTGGCCTTGGGTTCAGCCCCTGTGAGCTACCATGCAGGAGGTGGCAGGATGCTTTGTGCCAGTGACCAAAGCATCACCAGCAAATCGAGGTGCTTGAGTTGCAGTAGGTGTTGGGGGGTATGGGAGGGGAGAGAGCACAGCTGAGATGGACACAGTAGCGGTGCTGACAGCTCTGCTGGGAGGCTGGAAAGGGCTTCTCGTCCCTGCAGCACTCCTGGCCCTCCTCTTTGACCTGAAAGCCTTGGTTGACGTGATGTCCATCGGCACACTGCTGGCTTACTCACTGGTGGCTGGCTGTGTGCTGCTGCTCAGGTGAGTGCTGGGGACAGGGCTCACCCGGCCTCTGACGTTGGCTGTACCTGGGACACCCAACACTGCTCCTCAGGTATCGGCCTGGATCCAGCACGAAGGACGCTCCTGCAGGGAAGGTGCCGACTGCGCGGCTCTGGTGGGACCATCTTGTCCATCCCCCCTCACACCCCACCCCACGTTCCTCCTCGGCAGTGGCCTGGGCTCTGACAGCCGTAGGTAAGCCCAGGATGGGGTTTATGGGGAGCCAGCGCAGGATAAGCGCAGGACATCGCTGCTGTAGCGCAGGCTGGCAGGCTCCTGCTCGCTGTAAACCACCCGGCAGCAGGATCTGCCTGGCTCCCTTCTGCCCTCTCCTGACTGAGCTGCTGCCCCGATGGCACCTTCGGCAACCTGCTCCCTCCTGCAGAGGAAAGCTAACCCCCCCCCGGCAAACCACCCAGCCCCGTCCCCTGGTTGTCCTTTGTCCCTCCCGCCACGGCAGCATGGGTGAGGGATGGGATCAGCATGGGGAAGCATTGCCCTCACACTGCTGTGGTCCCTCTGCAGCCGCCCTGGTGTGTGCTGTGAGCTGGGTGAGCACCGCGGGGCTGCAGTGCCTCTGCGCCGGGGGTGCCTGGTGCATCACTGCCCTGGTTCTGTCCCTCCTGGGGATCCTGGTGGCAGCTCTGCTCATCTGGAGGCAGCCTCAGAGCCGGGAGAGAGCATCCTTCATGGTGAGCACACAGCCCAGCCTCTGGGACTGTGCCCAGAGAGAGGGACCTGCGGGATGGAGGGAGAGCAGGGAAGTGCCACAGCCCCTGGGGAAAGGGTTACACTGCGTGGGGTGGGGGTGTGTGTGTTCTCTCTGCTTTAGGTCAGGCAGATCCTCACTGCGTCCATAATGTGCTGTATTGGTCTTGGGGTTTTGCATAGGGACCATGCCTGGCTCTTCCCCACCATGTTTCACAGCCCAACGGGGCACCTCCTGCAGCCCCAACTGAGCCCACTGCCTGTTGCACAAATCAGAGCTGCTCCTCAGTAGAAGGATACCTGGTCTTGATACCCTGGGTTGGTTTTGCTGGTGTTTTACTGCCTCCCCCCTCAAATCCTACAGTATCTCCTGTCCCAGGACCCATAAACTAAGCCATCCCCCATGAGCATCCCTTTCCAGCACAGGCTGTGGTCACAGCTCAGATCTCTGAGCCTCACGCCTTCCCCTCACCTTCTGGCAATTACCTAAAGCAGCAAAGAGCTGAACTTGATTGTGAAACCTCTGTCTGGTCCATCTGGGTGAAGTCATGACCCCATTCCCTCGTGCTTGGTCCCTGCAGGTTCCCTGCCTACCCTTCCTGCCGCTTCTCAGCATCACCGTCAACAGCATCCTTATGGCCTGGCTCAGTGCAGGCGCCTGGCTGCGGTACCTGCTCTGGATGGCCATGGGTAAGCCTGGATGCCCTCCGCATCCCAGAGCCGGTGGCAGCCTCTGGGTGAAGCCTTGGTTCGAGAGCCAGTGGCACTAATGCTGCCTGCAGGGCAGAGGAGGGCAGATGGAGGAGGTGCTGAACTTTGACATCAAAGGGTGGTGGGAACACTCTGTCCTCTGATATGGGGCCCAAAGGGAAGGGGTGATTACACTGTGATTGGGAGGGGAGGGAAGAGAGAGGCTCCCCGCTCTGTTCTGCCCATTCCCAGGCTTCCTTATTTACTTTGGCTATGGGATCCGGCGCAGCGCTGCGAGCCGCCAGCCTGAAGGGGCAGCTTCCTGGGAGGCAGTGGGAAGCACGGCCCGGGAAGTGGCCCTGGAGCCCTGCGGGACTGTGCGGTTCCCATCTGCATCTGGGCAGTAAGAGGGGAGGGCAGGTCCCAGAGCGCCCGGCCCCCTCCACCCTGTGCCCAGGGACAGAGAGACCCTTTGGGCTCAAGGTCCCATCCTGCAGAGCCTGGTGTGAACCTCCCTGAGCAGCCTGAATGCTCATGGCGAGCCCCCTGCCAAAGGAGGTTTGTTTGCAGAGGACAAAGCAAGCAAGCTTTTGCTGCTGTTATTGCGTTGTGGGCTGACTTTTTGTGCCTTTGGAACCTCTCCCTGCAGCCTCCCAGTAGCCCTCTGCCCCTTGCACACTCAGCCCTTAGCTGCTCACCGCAGAGCAGGAGGCTCCTAGTGCTGCCCTGATCCGCCTGTCTCTCCATGAATGCTAATGCACTGCCTGGCTCAGCATTTCCCCTCCTTATGGTGGGCAAGTTCCTTTGTGGGCTCGTTTATTCCTCCTCCTCAGTTCCCAGCGCTCCTCTTTCCCAGAGCCAGGCGCATTCCTCCAGGTCCCACGCAGCATCTGCCTTGAGGGCACTGGGACGTGGTACCAGGTGCCCAGAGCAGGGTGCCAGACCCCACCAGGTTTGCCTCCCTTTGCCAAGAGATCCTGCCGCCTTCAATCACAGCTAAGCAGGGTTTGCTGCTCCATTTCCCCTGCTTTGATGCTACAGCACCTGCTGTGTCCCCACGCATCTCTGAGGATGCTGTGCAAAGATGGAGCCATCCATCCCCAGAGCCATGGGGATACATTGGGGCAGTGGCTGCCCAAGGTGGGGACATGACTCAGGCACAGCAGACACCCCCATTGCCTACTGTTGATGGTTAGGGTGAGAGCCAGACCCCTTCCAGGGTCCTCCCTGCTGCCTGCCTGGCTGCCTCATTCAGATGCTCTTTTCCTGCTATGGATCAGCACAAAGGACGGAAGCAGCAGTTGCTGTGGCCCTGCCCGCTTGGCAGGAATTGGAGGGTTGGGGTCTGCTCTGTGCAGGAGCCCACTGAAAAGAATGAAATGAGGGGGGAAAAAAAGGGGGACCAACAGTAGGGGCTTCCTTGTTGTGGCTTCTTGATGCCTGCTCCTTCCCCATGTTCCCCTTAGCCCCGCTGGGAGATGCTCTTGCACTATCCCCAAACCCACCAACATGGGATTCTGAGGCTGCTGCTTCTTACAGACTTGTAATTGTTACAGCCAGTGGCACGCGGGCCTGGTGCACATACACACACACAAGCACACCAGGGCTCAGCAGCCCTGGGGAGGGGACAGGCCAGTGACAGGCCCCAGAGCAGTGACCATCCCACTGTGTGGAAAGTGCTTGTGTGCATCCAGCCCTGCTGGCAGCATCTTCCCAATGGGGATGTGCTGGCTTGGAGCAGGAGGGATGTGACCTGCTGAAGCCCGCTCCTCCTTGAGAGGATGCTCTGCTCCGTACATGTGCACTTCTGCCCATGCAGCCTCTGCCCAGCTTTGGGAGTAAAGGATGGCACTGGTGATGCTCCTAATGCGTAGTGGGGACAGGAGGGCTTGGTGTCTGTGTGGCAGTGAGTGGGGCAAGGCCAGGGATGCAGGAGTGATCCCTGGGAGCTGTTTCCTGGAGGTGGAGGAAGTGATGAGGAGGGAAGGAGGATATGGGTGGGAGGGCCAGGTTGACATGGTCTATAGCAGGGGCAGTGCTGGAGGTGGCAGGTATACCCAGCTGCACCCATTCTGTGGCTCAGACCTGGGCTTGGCCACCTCCTTCTCTGGAAGTGGGGTACCTTACCCCCACCATATCCCCAGTGCTCTCCTCAGCTTCCCTGTGCTCATCCCCATCCCACCCCAGTGACTGCCTCATCTTCCTCCTCGTGCCTCCAAGCAGCACTGATGCTGGTTGTGCTCGGAGCCAAGCATCCAGCCCAATCTGTGT
>JAOEHX010052147.1:72249-87983 GCA_025448015.1 Bolborhynchus lineola | reverse complement strand
ATGTCAGAGGCATCAGCTCTGTCACAGATTCTATTACTTTTCAGTCTATAATATGTTAGGCAGAGTGTGCAATTAATTAGTGACTCAGGGCTGGATTCTCACCTGAAAACAGTGGGATTGCACTGATGGCACCACTACAGTTACACTAATTTATGCTAGTTGAGGCTCTACTCCACAGAACAACCCTGGCATCCATTTTCTCTTCAGAAGTCACTCCCTTAATATAAAGACTCCATGTTAAAGGTGTCAATCTGCGAACAGAAGATGAGGTTTTTTGTTCAGTTTGTTGATGCTGCACCTTCAATTAGCCTGAGCTTCCTTTATACCTGACAGTAGTAGTAAGCACTCACAAGTTTGATTTGATTTTTGTCTTTCTGAAAAGCACTGCCTATGTGCCCCAAAGGGAGATGACTCATTAACATCAAGGGATTTCAGATGACAGCCTATAAATAAAGCAACAGAGATCCACAGACAGTAAGTAGAAAGCTGACTATACTGAAGCCCTGTTGGCACTAAAATAGTTTACTATCAGTTTTCCATCCTACTGTACTATTTTGTCATGTATGCAGTACATCAACCCATACTGCACAGGTCAACTGAGTCGCGTGTTGAATATGTCTCAAGAATAGATTTTCACATACAATCATAACTGAATTCAGTATGCTGTAAAGGTGCTGAGACTGAAATATTCCAAGGATGACTTTCCCCAGCACAGGGAGGTTTCACAGAAAATACTTTATAATCAGTCTCATTTGGAACTAAGTATGAAATTCCTATCCTCTATTCACATCTTTTAGAGAAGGGGGAGACTAAATGAGAAATGGAACCCAGCCTCCTGTGCATTTCTCCTGGGCACATCCACTGTCAGATGGTTGAACTGATAACAGCCAAAGATCTCTGAGCATTTTTGCATGACTTGCCAAAAGATGACTGCACTAGGAAAACACTAAAATTAAATGAGCAAAGTGATAAACAAGACAGTAAGGAAGTCAAACACAGAATACTCACATTTATATTGTGAGCATTATAATGGGCTTTTGGTTTTTAGTGCTTTACATCAAAGAAACATTTGTTTTTCCACAAACTAATGATTAGAAAAACTCACTTGTTCTTTTGACAGCATGAGATAAAGCCTTTACAATGTTTGCAGTTGACCTCTTTGCTGTATGGTAGGTGTGACTGTTGGGGTCAATCTCTTGGACAATGTGGAATTTGAACTTTAACAGTGTTGTTAACTCTTTGGGAATCAAAATGGTGAAAAGAGACAGCTCTCCAGTTGATCTCAGACCTCTGCCTGAGATCCACTTAGTTTGGTCCTTTGCTAGACCTCCCTTACTTTTAGGCAAAAGCATGCACAGCTCTCCTTACTCCTTGTACAGTCTAAAGTGAGGACTGCAGAAAGTGGGATGGATGACTTTTCCAGGAACAGCTGACTAAACCAAAGAAATAAAGTTACTGCAGAAGACACTGAATCTCTGCATATATTTTAACACAGATCGCAACACAGGTAAAGGCAGCAAGAAACGCCCACTCAGGCCAGCAGAAATGAAAGCTTTCATTACATTACTTGAATAATGACTGCAGCACTGATCCTTGCAACTGGAATTACAACAGCAGTGTCCAAGGTAGAGCATTTGGAAGAATTCAGCTGGAATAATTCTGTGCTGCTTCTCTATAAATTTCTGATGCTGATATCATTTTGAAGCAGTGAAAGCCATAGTTTGCTTTTGACCTTCAGGGTACAAGCCAGGTGGCAAATTGGCAAAACAGGCTAATCCATCTCCCTTATGGTAAATACACATCAGCGTATAATCATACAGAACAATTAAAGCACTGTGATGTTGTCCATAAATAAACCAAATCTTAGCTACAGATAGGTGATTTTTTTTCTTCTTGACGTCACATATGGCTGTAGAAAGGACACCTGTCAAATGACATTTTGATTGGTGTAGCTAAAGATCTGTCAGTGTTTCCATAGTGAAGTTCAGCCGATGCTGCCTAAAGAAGGCAAAACAATCAAGTGTATTATCTTTCTGTTTAAACACTAGCTGATAGGAAGAACCTTTACAAATAGGTGCATAAGTAGCAAGGCAAAGCCTTAATGAAAACCATGTCATCTCTGGGACAGGTGAATTGGAACCTGAGTTTACGAAAGAAAATGTCTTTTCATGGAAGGTCAATATCGTAGGGTAGAAAGAGGCCAAATATGTCTCTAACAAATATCCACTTAAGAATATTAAAAGATGGAACTTAACAGAGCTACATAAAAAGTGTACATCAGTTGTGTCCCACCAAGCATGTAGGATTAGCAGTAGTAAATGTCTGAACAACTTCCAAGCTGCCAAGCTGCCTTTACTGAGGACCAATTCAGCATGATAAAAATATATCCTGACAGCTGTTTTGGAGTTCTATAACAGGATTTCCTGGACCTCAAGGGATGGCAACTGGCCATGAAGAATGTAGAATCTAGAAGGAGTATTTGGAGGTTGAGCAGCAAGATGGTTTTTGGTGGTCCCCAGGTCAGAGCAGACACTATGCTGGACAGCTGTGCTAAGTTGATTAGCCAATACTGGCTTGGAAAGTGCAGAACTGTAACAGTGTTGTGGCTCTGTTTCTTTTGGTCTTGAAAATACTTTGGGAATCAAAGCAGTACAAAGAAAGAGAGCAGGTCTATGCTACACTGGAAAAGGATCCTGGCCTCAGGCCTCTGGTGATAACAAGTTCTCGAAGCACTTCAGAATTACCACTCTTTTTTGGCTAGAAGCTGGTGTAATGGCCACATCAGAAAGGGATGTCAATGATTTTGGCAGAAAGCACCTGCACTCCTGGGATCACAGCTGTTAACAATATGGTCTGTGGTAATGCCACAGAGGTGCCTGATTGCCAACTAATCCTCCTGCAGAGTAGATGCTCAAGCTGATACATCATGCAGGACAGTCTAACTACAGCAGTAAGTCAGATGGACTCTGGACTGTGGATATGGTAGTTAATTCAGTGCCACACGGATTCTCTCCAAACCCGTTGTGTAAAAAACATCTCTAGCACTCAAGCTCTTTTTGGATAGAAGACTAATCTTCAACTCTAAACACATGCTAGGGCTGCCCTAGTTATACCAGCCTTTTGTACTACAGATGTTTTCCGTTGAATTAGTCTGTTCTATTGAATAAATTAATTCCTTAGGATCATACATAAGGCCTATAAAAAAGGAAGAGCTCTTCAGAAAAAACACTGCAAAAGTTCAATGGACAATCTGAGATATTTAGCTGCTGACCCCAAAAAGGGAATAATGCCAGAACTGCTATTCCTATGTGGAACCTTTGAAGAAAGACTCTGCAATACTTAGGCTCATCACAGCTATGGCCTCCTCACTTTCACAGTCCCTTTAGAAACCATGCCCCATGGGAGGGTAAGACTAGTAATTAATGTAATTCACTGTTACTCTGTGCTTTTGTACATGTGCTTCCTCAAATATTTATATATCACATTTCACCTTTCTAAACTATCCCTTTCTCTCCAGCCAATCAATTCAATCATGTCACAGTTCAGTGTTTATTTTATCCAAACACTCTGCACATACAATTTTGCTTCAAATCTGATCTGAATAGTCCAGGAGATTAGAAAAAGACATTGTCTTTAGTGCAGTAACTACACAGAAGAGCAAGTACATGCAAGACCAAGTTACTGCTTGAATGATGAGGCCATACATCTTAGCAAAATGGCATTTAAGTGAAAAAAATAAAACAGTTTCATAAGAAACACAGGAAAGATGAATTACTTAATGTGAGGGTACCTTCTTCTGTCTTTCTTTGAACTTTGACTATTTAAGCTTGGAATTTCAGTGTTCCCTTGATGCATTTTTTGTTTTTATGAAGCAATAAGAAAAGTGCAAGCTTTCTGTGGTCAGTCATACTTCCCTAAAGGCGAGCCCCAAACCTAAGAAATACATAGGGTGTTTTTTTGCTAATACTCTTTTTGTGGATGTGGCAATAGGGACAGAGGGTAAGAGGAAATGGGGAATGCAGAAAGAGAGGTGCATGTATGTAGCAATATGCGAAGCAAATGGATTTAAAGTATTGTCTCTTTTCATGAACATTAAGAACAAAAAGTATAAAGAATTCGACAGATTTTTACCTCAAAGAAAGGAACACAACTGTAACTGTGAGAACTGAGAAATTCTCAGTTTAAAAATGAGAATTTATAAAAAAACCCAGAAATTATGAGTGTCAAATGCAAACTGAAGGATGATTACATTATTTGTTTTTTGGAAATAGCCCAGAGAAAAAACCAAACAGCATGAACGCCATGGGATTTTTCCAGCCTCAAAAATCCATTAATGAGTCCAGATCTTAGGCTGGGGCTCCAAACACTGGCAGTGCTTCAGGTACAAGTCACGCAGCCACCCATCATCTCTGTTCCTCCATTTTCACACTAATTTCTGCCTTTCCCCATGAATGGAATTTCTTATTGTTTAATGAGCTAGAGATAGGCAGGCAGTGGAAGGTATCAGAGAGATGGCTCATGCTTTTCCAGGTGGGCCACAGTGTATCCAGGCCAATGTACTCAGGAACATTCTGGAACTTCTGCTATTTCTCCTTTTTAAAGTACACCAAGTTATATTAATTTCTATTTAGGAAAAACCTAAAATAATTTATCCCTTTATTTTGAAAGTATTAGGAATTGGCTGGGGAATACAGAAATCACGAGGACAGAGTCTATATTCTTCAAGCTGATACAGAAAGGCAAATTTTCACACATACTGACAATGGTGCGGTACAGTGATGGCAGTGAAGTGCAGGGGCTTGAGGCAGGCTGAGAGATTGCTGATCTATCAGTTGCAAAGCTTTCCCTGTTGTCTGACTCCAGATGAGCAATCTGCGGTTTACCCTTACTATCCTCTTCATGGCACAGAACCTCATGATTTTTTCCATCTGCATATGACAGCTTGTTTATTCTGACCTTGTTATTCATCTTATGTTTTGTTACTTATCTGATGCTTTCCTTCCTCAGTAAAATCAAGCCTTACTTCCAGCATGCACAGCTATCACTGATCCTAGGAAGAAAGTCTCAAGCGCAAATGTACACCTATGTTTTAGCCTAAGACTCATTATAATTCCAGAACAATCCTGAATCTAGATTAACACCCATGAAGAAAGACAAATTGGAACTGAGAACTCTGAAGTATCTAGCTATAGAGAGAAATGCCTGTTGGTGGCTGTAAAAGCATCCTTTAATAATTCAGAAGGCAGTAGGGGTGAAGAGAGGTATTTTCTCTATTAGTTCATGGAGGTAAGGAGAAACCTTTTCTTTCTTCTCAAAATTAATCAAAACAGCTTAGAGATGAGACAAATGTAACTATGATCCTAGCACATCAGGTAAAAAAGTCCCTTCACTGCAGTTATTTATTCCCTTACTTAATGTCTAATTGCCCCATGCAGCTGACACAACAGACCTATTGTAGATCATCTCTTTCTGAGCTACAACAAGGTACTAAACCAGAACTAGCTTGCGTATTTTGTAAGTAAAAAAATAGTACATAGCTAGCACCTTTATTAATTATTTTCTTCATTAATGGAAGCACTTCTAAACTTCAGGGAATATTTTTAACACATATAAAATACACGGTAAAAAGGCAGGCAACTGGGCTTCTGCTGAAAGCCGAAAAAAGTCAATTCTTATCAAAGCAAGTCTCATATCTGACAGTGTCAGACTGAAATTACATTCATTAATTTTGAAGTGCAGAATGAATGCAAGGTGTCTCCAACAAACACTGAAAATAATTATTAGGTCAATATTTTGTTGTTTAACAAGTTCTCATGAAGGGGGACATTTCGTAAGTCCCAGCTTAAGATCATAACCACACTTTGAAGATCAGAATTTGAAATTTATACTCTGCCAAGTGTTCTTTTGAATGATGATTTCTAAGAAAAATTGGTGACTTGGACCACTGGCTGTATTCCACATTATTCAGCAAATCTGCCACTTGCATCTGTTCTGTACTGGGATGTGCCACTTATTATCAAAGATTCTGGTTTTGTCAGCTTTATGAGGAAAAAAAGTAGTAGTACATAGATTGGTAATGACATGCTCCATTATAGAGTAAAATGTCCAGAGTGCATTCATTTCAAGAAAATGAAACGTAAATGTAAAAAGCACATAGAAATCCATTTCAACTCTTAATCAAATTCAGTGGGATCAAACCTTGATGGTCCTCTAAGAAAGAAAAGAGTTTTTATCTTGGCATGACAGAACGGATGCTCATTTTTGTTTAAAGATTTTTTGACAAAGCCTTCTTATCAGTCACTGCATTTAGACTTGGGCTTTTTTGTATCCTCCCAGTCTCTCTTGGAACTGTGGACTCCCTCCTTGCATGCATCCAGTCAGTGATCACATCTCAGGCAAGAGTCATGCTTAACTCCACTCTACGCCAGAAGGAACTTGCAGTCTTGCAAGTCTACTGTGCTTACTGTCACGCCATCAGGCAGTTAACATTCTTGTCACAGACAGCCTTTCTACCCTTGTCAACAGAAAGCCAGCAGCGGACAAGCCCATTAAGTGCCATGCCACAGCACTCCTGGTTCACCCCATCTTGTCCCAGAAATTCATACTAGCACAGGAATAGCAACTACTTTCATGACTCAAACAGAAAGCACAAGCATTATTGAAAAGTTAACATCTCCAGTGTACCTGTGGAACAGTCTGAACCCGTCCATTGAGGTTCACAGTTGCAGACTCCCGCATCCAGGAGGAATGTCCCATGCCCTGAGCACTGCTCTTGGCACACAGGAAGGGATGTCTCACAGTTCACACCGCCCCAGCCTGTGGAGCAGTGACATTCCCCTTGAACGCACACACCATGGCCGGAGCACATAGGATCCAAGCAGTCCTCTGGAAAGCAGGAAATACACAGTTTAGTGCATAAAACTCATGCCTACACAGTGGTTTCCTAGTGAAATACAACATCAGGGATTCAGATTAATTTAGTGACTTCTGTGCAAACACCCAAGCTGAAACAATGATAATAAATACAAGGAAAAACCAGTCTATACTAACATGTGTGCAAAAGTATAAGTCAAAACCAAGGAAAAAAAAAAAAGCCAGCATGTAGACTACTAGAGATCTACATGATTTCCTTGTCAAGGATATTGTCTTATTTTTAGAATACAGATTCCCAAGACAGATCTATTGGTCCAAATGAGTGAAGCTTGCGCTTCAGTAGCGGGGTTGGGACAGAACTGAGACAATTAATAATTAATTCTCCAATTGTGCACTATTTCCATTTGCGTATTTGTGCTCTGTGTTTTACCTGTATCTTGGAAAAGAAGGATTTATTCTCTCATCTTCCTGTGGAAAGCTATCTCTACAGCTGAAAATTTGATACAAGTGGCCATCCACTAACCCTGAGTAGCAAATCTCTGATGGAATGCTTGCTGTAAAAAAACTCATACAGTCATAAAAAGTATGCACTGGGCAACTGCAGATAATGAACAGATTCATAATAGTCATAAAGTACTGATGAACAATTTGCAAACAAAGAGCTAAATTTGTTCTCAATTTGGATTAAACCATTCCTAGCAAAAAATTCAGAAGCTCTGTAAAAGAATTTAAATCAGATGGTTAGTCCTTTATAATCAGCATAGTCCTTCAAAAAGCCCCAGCATTTCTTTAACAAGACAGATTTTAAGCAGAACACAGTCTGCCTTCTCTGGGGGCTGCAGGAAGACTGTAGAGTTGAAAGGGATTTGTGGTGTCCAAGCACAGGAAACTATTAGCCAAAAGCCTATTCATGTTAGAACAAGCTTCAAACTGACATTAAAGAGGCACTTGGAAAGTTTTTGCGTGTATTTCTCAAGTATCAGCACAAGTACGGTTTTAATAATTAAACTGTAAACTTAACAAACAGTATTCTGTGCTACAGGAATGAAGAGATTCTCTCTGCTAAATACTTCAGACATACAGATTAACAGCCTCCAGTTTATAGGACCTTCTGACCCACGGATAAATCTTTTTAAAAGATTTATCTTTTGAGCTGCTGTGCCACCAATTCAAGATCTTATTTCAAGATTTATGTTGTATATTTTTCTGCCTTCCAAGCTTGTTGCACAGCACAACGTAGTTCTGAATAGAGGGGAATCAGTGTTTCTGGACAATGTGTATCTTGCTAAGCAATGGACAAAACTACTCAGCAATTTTCTCTCATCCCGAGATAGGTCTTTATTTTGCTGATCTAAAATTCATTGTGTGACTCCATAAAGGGTTTAAAAAGTATCATTCACTTTAGTAATGATACTCTAACAGAACAAATTCAAAGGACTCCTGTAGCTATGAATACATGCAGCTACTGGTGTTCCCTGGATAATACATCTACTGCTACGTTCGCTATGTTAACAGTACTGCTACAACACTGAACTCATATTTACTTACAATAATGTAATCTGAATTCCTGACAGAATCACTTCCACTACTGTACAAGTTGTGTTGTACAACATAGTAAACTAGACAGTCATGTCATGCACACACAGTTACAATAAACCCCACTGTACTTGGTTGCACAGATTTGCTTCATCCACCCTATTTCTACATATTCCACCTTTAAAAAAATAATTAATTATGTTTCCTACTCTCAAGATTCAATGCTTTCACACTTAGTTTCAATAACTGAGTACATTTAGCTCAATTATTGTTTTCAACCATTCTGCAGGATCACGTTATGGAAGAAACAAAGCAACTGAAAGCAACAGTCAGCTTCTCACCAGCTACAGGCTTATTTGGCATCACAGCCTCAGTGAGTAAATCGGTCTATTACTTTCTTCCCATTTGGATTTTCTTGTTTTTGTCTGTTTCTGAAACTACCAACAACTGAGTATGTCAGCAGAATCCTCTTGATCCTCCCTTTAAAAACCTGTACCAGGTATGTCAAATCCATCAAATCCATCCTGGAGATTTTTATGACTAGAAAATTCAAGCTGCATAAAGAGCCTCCTCTGTGTGACACTCAAAAGAATTACTTAAAATCTATACAGCAGGAAGCACAAAGTATGCTGTCGCTAGCTTCAGGCTAAGAGGACTAGTGAAAAATCATTACATCAGTGCAAGCAGGAAGAAGAGTTCTGCTTTCGGAGGCTATGCACAGGGGAAGAAAGTCAAAGCTGATGAGCTAGAGGCAAATAACAACTGCTTCTTTTGATAGATGAGGGCAGAGGAACATTGGTTCTACAACCAGCAAAAGTGCAATTACTTGTTCTCAGAAGTTCCTTCTTATTAGCCAAGCCTTGGAAGATGCTGGTTTAGAATCCTGAACACAGGCTTACAGTAAAAAATCACATATGACAACAGAATTACACAATATGCTCTAGTAAACTGAAACTAACTGCTGCTCTTTTAGCTTTATATTGTCAGTCGTTCCACGCAGAAAAATCTAAGATGTAACAGAAGGAAAAAAGGAAAAACTGATTGTGATCTTCTGATTGCTCTGGAGAACCACCAATCATATTTTGTTTAAATGATCTGACTGCCTCGCCTTTAGCTTTTGGCCAAGTGAAAAAGTCTGTACCTGCTCTTTGGACAGTATGTGCTTAGGGACTGAGGTTACTGGCAGCAAGGAGGACTGGGGACGCCAACCACCCTTCCTGAAAAAGTATCTGGAGCCTGAGAGAAGTGGAGACAAATCAAGATGGTCTCCCAACTTCCACCAATAAAAGGAATCCTTGCTTGGTGGGATGTTTTCCAGGATACTTTTGGAGGACTGAGAACATGCTGCTTGCTAAAAGGCAAAAACTTCCACCCAGATCTGTTCTTGCTACTGAGATTCAATGGAGGAATGGAACAGAAATCATCTCAGAACTCATGTCCTTGCAGACCGAAACAGAAACTGAGTATTTCAAAGGACTGCCCATGCTACAATTATTACAGTTTTATTAGATAATGTTAAATAATTTTATTATTTTAAAATAAAAATGTGAATCTCAGAAATAATGTGATCAGCTTCCACTGACTGTCAATGGGACATGAATGCCTTTACTTTTGGTCATTTTCTACCTTAACATTACATTTTTGACAAAACAAAGGTGCTTTTGAGCTTCACAGTAGGCTTCCCACATCTATGTAAGTTCTTATCTACCTTAAAACAGGTTTGGTGATTAAAGACAAAAATCAAACCCCCAAAGTATAGAGAAGGAAATGACACAAACCTTCCTCACAAATCTCTCCTTTGTATCCAGGGACACAGATGCAAATGCCCATGATACAAGTACCATGGCCAAAGCAGGTTGGATCAAGGCACTGTTCTTCTGGAACATCACACTCAGGTCCTTTCCACCCATTTCGACACACACAGTGACCTTTCTCATATTCTCCATTTCCGCTGCACAGCACTGGACAGGAATCTGAAGAAGGCAGATTGACCTTTTTAATATGTTTACATACTTATGTAGATTAACATTTATTGAATTTATTGTTCTGTAAAATTGCTTTTCTACTCCATCCCCCCATCCTCCATTTGACTCAAGGGCTGTGACAGGCTGAAATCTCTGAGCTAGGTAGTGCAGCAGTAATATAATATCCTCATCTCCTCAGTCTGCTTCACTAGTCTACCTTAATTTGGACCTGAAATGGGGTAGCCTAGAAGATAAAAAGAATTCCTTCCCCTTGATTTGCCTCTGCAGAAAATTTGCAGTGATGCCTGCCTATGATTTTCAGTAAGATTACTTCCTTGTAAACTGAATCAAGATACCGCCCCTTTTCTTCTTTCTTCTAAGCAGACTTATCACTGAAGTTTTATCCACTACTGATCTGCACTTAAGTTAGTGATGTGGAAGCTTAGTTTTACAATCCAGTATCAGTTTTTGAGCAAAGTAGGTCCTAAATTTGAGAGAATATTGAGAAACCATGAGAACTTCCAGACATCACATGGAGCTGACGATGGATAAAACAAGCTCACTTAAAATTGTTTTAGCTTAGGGTTTTTTTGCTCCAATTCTAGAAAACAGTCTCTAAGCTGCTTTAGGCTCCTTTTCTACATCCTATACAAAGTTAAGACCCTTGAAGCATTTGACTTCTGCAGTTTTCGCCAAGTGAAGCTGTTTGTCACTTTTAAATAACAGAAAAAATTATTCTAACACACTTATTAAAAAATGTATTCTATAATCACAGAGCACATGGAAAGAGGCATGGAGGAATCTATTGACTCTGAAAGTCAGGGAGAAAGAAGTGGTTGATGCATCTTAGCTCAAAGCATGGCATAAAGAAACTTTCTATGAGTTTGTACTGTCTGCTACCTGGCTGGAAAAAGGAATTTAATCTCCTTTAATCACTTTGAATCTTTGCAAGCCCAGCAGTCACACACCATAATCACTATCCCTGTCATGCACTGTGGGTCAGTTAATATGAGATTACCTTTTGCGCAATCAGGACCAAGGAATCCTGGGAAACAGTGGCAGTGCCCTGAGATGCATTCTCCATTCCCATTGCAATTAGTAGAGCAGTCATCCAGGATTTCTGTTTATTCAGAAAGTCGTGCACAAAGAAAAATACAAATTGGTTGCATTTGAAATGAATGGCATCTTCACCTCACTCTGCAGGACACTTCTCAGCATACAAATAGGTGCAGAAGCAGTAAAAGGCCCATTTTCATTCCCAGGGAGCATAAAACAAAATTCCTGTTGAAGCAGCTTGCAAATATTAGATTTTGCCTTGACAGCTTTGAGATAACAAGTGCATCATTTACATTACACCAAAAAGCTTTTAAAGTAAGTGTTCATGTAAAATTTACCACCATTAAAAGCACTGCAAGAACCAGAGTATTTGCTGGAAAATGTCCACCTTAAACACTTTCCTTCATAGCTGAAGTAATTTGTTTGAAACCTGTTTATAGAGTAAATTGCCTTCTATGGTGTTCATTTGAACTATGTGAATTGAATTCCTTGGAGGAGGGTAGGATTTCCACATCTATACAGTCAGATGGAAAAAAAAGAAAAAGAAAGCCTTTTGTACAGTGACAAAACTCAATGCAATAAAGGGCTAAGAACTAGATTTGAAGGAAAAAAACCCACCTTTGATTCTGATCTCAAACTTGCCCATGTTTTATCACACAGCTTTGGATGGTAAACCACTTAACCTCACACATCTGGGGACAGGCTCATATCTGTACGTGGATTAGCTGGTTTTAATTGACACATGGATTTCCTACAGGAATCCAGTGGTTTATATGGGTTTTATGTAAAGAATATGCAGCAAATCCAAGGTTAAGCTGCTGTCACGTGGAGCAGGTCACTGTCAGGCCAGCACTAGGAGTGAGAGTCTCTGCGGCTCATGTAGGCATTGTGCAGCATGGGCAAGAGGCTACAGAATAGCTGGGACTGTTTTATGGACACAGGCACTAATAGATGTGGGGAAGTATCTCTGGCTACAGGAAGATGGAAAACATGACTCCTTCCCCACAAAATAAAAACTGTTGAGGGAAAAGAAAAACAGATTCGAAGAACATCTGTCCATGGCAAGTGATTTGGGAGGAAAAAAGTTTCTCAAAAAAGGGCATATCACTGGAATATTTAAGCTAATCAAATCTGATATACTTTTAAACTCAAATGTAATTTGTGAATAGATGGATTATAAGCACATCCTATAACTAATATGAATAACTGAAATAAGTTTATTTTGATCTTATTTATGGGCACTTGGAGTGCTAAGGATTAGTTCCTCTGGAGGACTAGTGTTATTTAAAAAAGTTCCTTTCAGTATGTTGGTATATACCAAAGAACAGTCATTTGATACGTATCTGTCCATTAGATATCCACCACAGTACATGGATGCCTATTTCAAAATTAGAAAACCAGCTTGTTTTCAGTGTTTTTTTACATGTATGCTTCATGTTATTAATTTTTACATGTTACTGTTCATTATCAATTCTTCTCTCACTCTATGTGTACGCTTGCCTATCTTTTCAGCTTTCCAGAATTACCTGGTAAATGATCTCTACATTGACCTGAAATGAAGAATTAATGGTCTGAAAAGTTACATCCCCTCAATATGATGTCCAGTTTGAGCTGGCCTTTATTATATCTATGGAAATACTAGAGGCATGCCAGATTTTAAATGCAAATTACCCCCTTCAAGGGAAAGTCTAATCAGAGCTTTAACTAAAGTGTCAGCAAAATCTATTTTGTACATAACTAACATTGAGAAACTTGAAATACTATCTAACAGATGCTCAAGAGGAGGACACGACTGCTTCACACAGCTGACAGTAGCATACAGCAGAGATGCATCCAAGCTCTAGCTCTATTCTGAGTGTTTCAATCTGTGGTCCTGTTTGATTCCTTTGTCACCACCAGAGATGTCAAATGACTCCAGCCCAGTATGGGGGGTAAGGAGTAGGGCTTGAGGTTTCATTTTTAGGTTTTCTTTTGGAGAAAGTAGGCTTCTTAACAATAAGATATTGGTTAAACCCTTCTGTATAAACACTGCTGCCTTACAGTAGAAATAAACACAGGGGCAGGTATTTGGATTCTGATTTAGACTGGAGTTTAGCCAGGTTTTATGCTCATCATAGTGCACCTGTGGAGATGCTTCATAAACTGCTTGAAATATAGCATTGAATAATGATATTTTTTCTTGCCTGTAAAAGATTTGCTCTTCTGAATGAAGAAAATATGAACTTTTAAATCAAAAGCAGACATTACAATTCTATCTCAATTTCTAAAGCATTTTCCTGTAAGTCCTTCAAAATCTTGGTATCTGAATCCTACTGTCCTGCTCTGCAAGGTGTTTACCATCAAGTAAAAATAGTATCCAATTGTTCTGAAGAGCAGATGGCATGTCCATTACTAGTAAAGACATCTTGCCAAACATATGGTAGAACAGGTTAACTAAAGGGCATAGTGGTTAAAGTCTTGCAGCAAACTGATGCTGTCATAAATAAAACACTTTACCTGAATTTAAACTGTAAAGAAACCCCAGTGTGAGCACTGCTCACTAACACCACTTAGAGTTGCAAACTTTTGCCCACCTAAATGTGTTAAAAAGGCAATAGGGATCTGATACGCCACCAGGACATTTGCCTTCAGACTAAACAAATAGCTAAAAAACAACAGCACTCATCCACCAAACAATCACAACAAAAGCCACAAAAGTTGCCTCTTAATTTTTCTGACTATAACAGTGAGAAGTAAGAACTGGAGAACTTAAAGCCTGAGTAACTTTTGTAGGTTTTTGGTTCCCACATAAATAGAGAGCAGACATAATCTCTTTTACTTTGAGCAAGATAACACCAGAAATTACCCAAGCATTTAAACTATTGTATGAAAATCTTAACAGACATGAAAATTTCACACTTAATTGATAACATCCATCTTTAATACACAGATCTTACTCTTTGTCTAATACTAGCATAAACATCAAGTTGCTTCACTGAGGTTAATTAAAATAAGCTGAAATAAAACCTATTTTAGAGAATACTTAAAAGAAGCCAAAATCAAGGGTAAGAATTTCTTTCCCAATACAGTTTTCCAGTGTAATAATCAGAAAAACAATTTTATTGAAAATGTTCTTACCAATAGCTGTAGTTAGTACAAATACTTGCTCCACTTTCTTTCCATCATTGTAGAATGCCATATGCCAAGCTCCCTGATCCATATACTCAATGAAACCTGTCTCTTGCAGTGAAGTTAAGATCAGATTTCTCGGAGCTTGTTGAGTTTCCTCTGAGGTTTTTGGCTCCTGTTTAATTAACTGTTTTCCATCCATCAGTTTTACAAAATCAAACTGAAATAATAATGAGCAAAAATTAAGCACCTAGAAAATTTTTATGATACACTCTGCATGTCTCATTCAAACAGGAATAAACAGGTGAAATATTAAGAGAAATTGCCTCTCTGAGTAAGTATTCACCAATGTGGAGAGCTGCTGCATAACCTAGTTTATTTAGCTTCAGTTTCCATGTAAAAAGCACTATGGTAGATCACAAATCTGGCATGAAAACTTGCTATTTGCTATGGTAGGGTAAATTCAGACTTGCTGGACTAAATACTAAATCCCTTAAATCCAAATAATGCAAAAAATTCCAAACTGTAGTGCCTGTGTTATGCAGGGATTCATCTCAAAAGCCAAGAACAAATTAAAAAACCTACTGTTCTATACCAGGTTTTAAAATGTTTGTCCCTTAATGCCAATATTGTATGTCAAACCCTAAATATATTTTTATTTCCATTTAAGTTATTAATGCAAATAAATATCTGGAAGTTCTTAATACCTAACCAAGTTGATGCTGACAACTTTAAGACCAATTAACCTCAAAGCATCAGAGATGTAATCCTTTCTGTGAATCCCTATTCAGGAAATGTATATATTTCTCTGTATTTTTTTCTAGGCATTCTGATTTCCAGTGAAGTTCAACTTCAGCTGAACTGAAGACCCAGCTTCAATTAAAATCAAAGGCAAATAAAAGAGCTTATTTTGAAGATCAAAATTCTAGTAAATACATTCTGAGGTTAGCCTAGATGATCTCCAGAAGTCCCTTCTAAACATGACAGTCTTTCAGTGATTCCATGTGTTACACTTTATGGAGTGTGATCGTACTATAAAAAGCTAAAAAAATTATTATCCATGGAAATGGTAGCTTCACATGACAAATACCTTAGGGCAAAAAAAACCCCAAAACCAAAACACTAAATTTGTATGTGACCAGCTATATCACGTATTCTTAGTTCTTAGCTAGGTTTTCTTCTGCAATACCCCTAGGA
>JAOEHX010052147.1:49897-72239 GCA_025448015.1 Bolborhynchus lineola | reverse complement strand
GACCTTTGAGATCATCCAAGTTCCAAGCTCCTGCCATGGGCAGGGACACCTTCCACTAGAGCAGGTTGCTTCAAGCCCTGTCCAACCTGGCCTCGAACACTGCCAGGGTTGGGGCAGCCACAGCTTCTCTGGGCACCCTGTGCCAGTGTCTCACCATCCTCACTGCAAAAAATTTCTTCCTAATTTCTTAATGAATTCTCCCCTTTGTCAGCTTAAAGCCTTGTCCTGTCCTTACATGCTCTTGCAAAAAGTCCCTCTCCAACTTTCATGTGGGCCCTTTTAGGTACTGGAAGCTGCTCTAAGGTCTCCCCTAGTTACACAGCCAGTCCTGTCCTCCTTACCTACTTTGAAAGTGTATTCTGAACATTCACATCCACTGCTGTTTGAAAATGTAAGCATGATAGGATTAGTATTATTTGTAATTACCTGAGTGTGAGTAGGTGGAATGTTTCTTCTCCCATAAATTCCCAGCAGAGAATCCTTCGCCAGTGAAATATTAAATTTCAGGTACATGGGGTGATGTATAGTAATCTGAAAGCGCCAGAATAAGCCAGGGGGAATCGTCTGCATAACTTGTGCTCCAATCTCAACTTCTCCTGTGTCTATAGCACGTCCCTTCTGAAACACTAATTTTCCAGAAACAAATAAAACAATCAGTTGTGTATTCATGGTGAGTGAAGGAAATAGGTCACGAGGCATAAATGTGCCTTAGATATATCAGAATATACTAAACCTGAACCCTAAATAGAGGGCATGTCACTGTACTTTTTATTCAACAAGCTGAAAAATACAAGTAAACTTGCATGTAATATTTACAACAACAGGCACCACAGAGCATTTTTGCCTTGGAAATCTTGGAATGCTTTAATGAATACAAAAAGGTAGAAGTGCTGCTGTGTAAAGCACAGTCTTTACCTATCAGCTATGCAAACATAACCCATTCAACTGAGAGTGCACAGAGAGAAGGCAGCAGGAGATCTTCCTCTGGCACTTATTTTAGACTCCTGCTGAAAGGGCATTGCATAAGCTACACAAATGGACCCCAATGAGGACAGAAAATCCATCAAACCTGGTAGGTCAGAGTCCATGTCCAAAGCCTAGATTTCTATTAATCACCATTCCTAATGATTTTATAATGGTAGTGATAATCTAGTCCTGCAGAAATAAAGAACATCTGTTTTGGCTCGGTCTGTCTGCAGGAAAGTGTAACAGGGGCATGAAGACAGGGACAGGCAAGCTAAAGAGAAAACTGGCATAATTTCATAATGACTAACAGTAAATTTGCAGACATCTAGAGTATGTAACTTCACACATGGATATGAGAGCTGAAATAGAAAGGGAAATGGAATGCATAAAAAAGACTTTGCCAAACTAAATTGGAGCTGGCTTATTTTGCTGGCTTGTATTACTGGCTTGTATTACCATCTCTGTGTATTTTAATGCCTGTCCTGTTATCAGCATTTTGACATGCGGCAAATCACAAGCCCCATCCTGCTAACATCTGAGTTAATTCCATTGTCAATTTTGCAAAACTCTAACTTGCATTTGCACGGTTTCTCTCAACTAGAAAAAAAAGCAGGGTAGTATGCTGCATGGGAGGAAGAGCCAAGAGAAGATGATTGAATTCAGCAACCATATCCATTTACATTTCATTTCATTCCAGTATCACAGTGAAGAATACAGAGGAGCAATCGAAGTGACTGGAGCCTCACCTTTTACAATAATGCATGTAAGTATATAATGCAACATAATGTACAGGATATTCTATAAATTGCCATTGGAAATGAAAACAGCAGTAGCAAAGCTAGGACCAGCTTTGTCCTGAATGTATTAATAACGGAGATCCTCAGTGGGATCTTCCATAGGCTTTAACTAGCGTAGGAAGTACTTAGCATTCTTAATGAATAGAGATTTAATTTACAGGGCAGGAGCAATCCTCGGGGTACTGGATCTTCCAGCTTTATAGCTGCTTTGTGTCACCAAAGCTACATCAAGAACTAGGAGCTGACTTTTCACACCTTATCACATATTTTTAGAGCACAGAACTTGTAAACTAATATTCTAAAAATACATCTGTTACTTCATGAGTTAAAATATTTCCAAATTGCTACTTTAAAGATGTTCAAGGTGAGACTACTTCTGTCCACTCAGCTTCAAGGAAAAAAACTTTAATGTTGATTTTTGAAAAGAGAATTAATATTCCTATATTGGGCAACAGAAGTGGGTTCTTTCCCACTTTACCCCATACATGATCCTACTTGGCTGATGTAAATTTAAAAACCTTTTCCCTTATTTCCAGTACTCCAGAGATATTAAATCTTAATGATTCTTTGCAAGCAATTACCCTGGGTTAAGTAAAACACTAAGGAACTTTTTGGTGATATTGACACATGGTAATTAATGTGATTCAATTACAAGAGGGTAGAGCACAAAGTAAAAAGTCAAGGATACAGTATCATTTTTGAAGTTAATGGCATTATTGGTCGGTGTTCAAGTCCTTTAAAACGCAGTAACTGCTGCTTAGTTTGTTGAAGTGAGAGGCCTGTTCCTTGGTTGAAAATAAAAAGCATTCTGTCTTCAGTCAGGGATTATTGTCACTAATTGATGTTATCAGATGATATGGAATCCCATGCTAGCGTTGCTAGGCTCAAAACATCTCTCAATTTTTCCACATTTGGCTGAAAATTCTACATCTTAGCAACAATCTTAGGTAAGCTTTAAAAAAAACATATGCACCTAGATTTACTTTTATGTCATTACACAGAAATGCATGCTGCTGTTCACAATGGCAACATGAAAATACATATATTATCTACCACCTACTGAAAATATGTAGTTGCAGTATACCTACCTTTCAGTTACTTTTTTCAGACAACCACATGGCACGGAAGGACTACTATAAGAGCCATGTCTGAAGCGCACATTTTCATATCCATTGAGCCCCTGTGCCATCTTTGTAGAAAACCAATGTAGCTCTGATTCTGTGCCTTATTGAAGCAAGCAGGCATTTGGCTGCACAAAAGAGGCATCTGAAGATAACACTATTCAGTCTATCCTCACGTGCTTCCTTGCTCTTTCTTGAAAAAGTCCAAAATAAACTCTTGTTCTAAAAACAATTTCTCTCATAACATCTTCCTTATGAAAAATATAATTTAATTACCTGTATTCAATTCCTTGTACAGGTCTCAGGCTCACCAACTAATATTAATTCTTCCCTATGCTTTCTAAGCACACTTTCCTTGGAAGTCTAAACCAGAAGATAAATTCCTAATCACAGGTTTCTCTTGGCTTCAAGAAAGTAAAACTCTGAGCAGCGTGGTGCCAATTATCTTCACAAGATAGTACCCATATGCTGATCATTACTGATCCTGAAACAATCAATCTCCTTGTACTCCCTTGGTAAATACCAGCATCAACTGGATGTCTGAGTTTTTAATCACATTACTACATATTAAATGTTAACTCATAGCCGTGGGTCAGCATGTTATAAAGCGAGTTCTTACAGAAATCTGACTTGCTGGTTTGTAAACTTGATTTTAATTAAAAGATTAGTTAAAATATATGCTTTCAAAGTCTAGAAAAACATTCTGTGCTGCTCTATTGAGTTGAGGAAATGGGAAGTCACAATTTCTCACAGTAGTTATTTATCCCTGTGAAATCCCATCAGAGGCTTCAAATTTACGATCTATCAACTTTCCATGGTTATCCTTCTGTAGCAAAAAGAGTTGCCTGTTTACAAATCGTCCTTCCCACCACATCTGCATGGAGAATTTGTTACAAGCTCTAGGAATAAAATTACTGATATATATTAAAAGTGATGGAAAGAAATAAAGCCAGCAAAAATTACACACAGCCAGACTATACATGTACTAATGCCTGGTACAGAGTCCACATGATTTTTCTTGTGTTTTTCCAAGTCTATATTCCTTATTAGCATACACTCTGGGTTACAGGTTACCCCCAAAAGACGAAAGGGAACAAGTGGGACAGCAGAACAGTGATATTCATGACTGACCTCTGAAACTGCTGGATAAGCCTGCAGTGAACTGTCCCTGCTACTGTCTTTGCTATCACAGTCGTCTGTGTTTTAGCATTGTGGGAGAATTGGGTAGCTACACAAAGATATTGTTATTGCCTGGGGCAAGGCAGGTGGTTTGGGTTTTTACCTGCGACATTGATTCTCTATTGACACACACATTCTTTCCCAGGTTTTCAGGCATCTAATTTTTAAGACTTTTGATGGTTTTCCTGCACATCCTCCTTTGGAAGCCAAATGCTTTGGAAGAGCTTTTATTAAATCTGTAATGTACTGACAAAATGATTTAATGCAGTTGAGAGAACTATTTGAGACATTTTCCATGGTGCACCAGGACAAAAATACGAAAGTGTATAAAACATTTACTGTAATTCACCATCAGTACATTCTAAGGGGCAAAATAATGGGTAACAACATCATTTCCTTTATATATTTCTACTGCTCATTTATCTAATATGATCTCTATCCATTTGTGCCACGTTGATTTGTAAAACTACTGGTGTGAGATGTAACCTTACTTTTGGAGGGACTGGTACAACAATGTCCCACTCTGTCTCATATTTGCAGGCATGCATCTTACTTGGCATACACAAAAGCAGATCACTGCTCTGCTGTAAAACCTGAAAGCTCTGGAAATCTATTATTGCAGAGCACTCAGTACAATTTTACCTTCCTCCTAACAACTGGAAACACTAGGGCTCTTATTCTACTCCCATTCACTTTTCTCTGATCTAACCTGATTTATCCACTTTTTCTGAGTATCATAAAAAGAAATGGGAGGGCCACCTGCTTCTCACAGTCAGAAAGCGTCACTGTGGTGATCAATGGGAAGCACGGGCTAGAGCTTGTAACTAATACTGGAGTAGGTGATCTAACAGCATTAAATGAGAGAACTTGAGAAAAAGGAATTGTGCATGTCAGAGACAGTCCTTCTGTTTTACACTCTTGGCTACACAGACCACTCCTTCCCTGGCACTTCTCTGCCCCTTCAAAAGAGCTGGTTCAGTCACTTCTATGGCAGAAGACTTTTTAATGAAGTCATTTTCTGCTGCCATAGTGAACTAACATGTCTTGGTTGTGCATGAGACACTTCTTGCAGTGGGCAGGGGGATGCCAGAAGCCACACAGGGAGAGCATGGGGGCAAAGCAGATCTGTTCCTCCGGCAGCATGGAGCTGCCAGACTGGCTCAGGCATTCTGTGAGACCTCAGCAGATTCCTGTGAGCTGATTCACTATGACTGCTTCAGCCAGGATGTGACAGGATGCTGTATTTTAGCTTATGCCTTCAAGAACTAGATGCCTTTAAAAGCATTAAAATTCCTCCCCTTCTGCATCTTCTGACCTGTCAGTACAAAGGGTTTCACTTTGCTTAAGACTGACTTTGGTCAGCATGACAGGCACAGCATCAAGCCCTCTGCACAAACGGGAATAAGGCAAAACGACCTCCATTGTCTTATGACAGAAGCCAAATGCTCTAATCTCTCTCCTCTCAGAAAAGAAGGGTGATTATTTTGCTACTGAACATTACCTCCCTAATGGCTTGGGTTGGTTGCTAATTTCAGTGAGAGTTCTGCTAAAGGAACCGAGCTGGTTACAGGCTTTTCATACCCGTTTTAAAACTCTACCAGAGAAGATAAAACCTGAACTCAAAATGCTTTTGAACTAACAAATACAGAATCTGAACAGTAGTAATATTTAGATATTTATAATCTGTCTTCTCATTCACACATACCTTTTTTTTCTGCTTTATCAGAAACTTTTCCTCCAATTGGTGAGTAAGTGGTATCTATGGATTCTGTTCCTTTATTTCCTTTGCTAACTCCATTTTCATACAGCTGCCCTTCAACAGGCTGTAGTTGCCAGGTTAAACCAAACAAGTGTACTGCTGCAAAAAAACAAAGACCAGTTAATTGATGTCTAAGCTACAGCATCTTCAGTCAGACTAAGAAGGAATGGTATGACCCAGTATTACTTCATTCTGTTGGTAATAAATCAGAAATTCAGGGGGTCTAATGAGCAATTTACTATTTTACCTTAAAACTCAATGCTTAATTAGTTTCCACTTTCTTTTGGAGCTCAGCCAGGTCAGGGTGATGAATTTCTACATCAATTAATGGAAATACTTGCAATTAAAAGGATAACAGTTGAATTAATTCTGTGCTGCATCAATGTCCCTCAGCTTTCCATTGTCAAAGAGCTCAGAGTTTGTTGATTAAAACACCGACACCAGGTAAAACTTTTCACTTTTTCAACCAGTTCTAAGTGAAACTGTGCCCTCTGCATTCCCAAACCTTTTCATTTATGTTAAACATCAGTAAAAACACTGATTCCATAGACCTAGTAGAGAATTACACTGCAGAAAAACTTGCTCTAGACCTAAAATATATGCCATTAGGCTACAACATATGTTAACAAAAATATAGTTATTTATGTACACACTCAGAAATTGAAATTTAATCCTTTTATGAAGTTATAAACTATACTGATTACCATACATGGAGGCTGCCTACTCCACTTCGCCTGCACAGCCAGTCACTATTTCTGCTTTCCTTTCTGTTGTTTCTGATCTGAGGCACCATACTGCCTCAGATGGTAGCAGAAAGACAGCAACAGGGGATCTTACTTTAAATATAATATGGTAGTACTGTAGTCACTTTAGACAATTACCCAGGTCTTATGAGGAGGGCAAATTCTTCCAAAGAAGAGGTTACTTTAGCCTGGAAGTAACTCAGCAGGAAGTAACTGATGACCCACTAAAATATCGACTGAGGATGGCCCCACAGGGGAGCTGCAATTGTCACATAAAGAGCAAAACCTAAGCAGGCTCTTTAGCCACATGCAGCAATATGCACTGAGTAGGATCTGCCCACAGTGGGAGCCTAAAAGGCAATACATTTGCTCTTTCTGAATAGTGTAGGAACCACAGAGAGTCTCAGGAGAAGTAAGTGTGATCTAGAATGGGTCTTGCATTTAGAAAGTGCACTGTTTTCTTTCACACTTAGTTTAAGGAAAAAAAAACTGAATAAAACCAGGAAACCCAGTATACTACCCATTTTGTATGTGTTTGCTCACAGACCTCTCTTGCATGCTGAAAAGTTAAATTATAAAGCAAAACCACATGCCTTATGTGGGTTCCTGGCAAAGGTTTGCCAAAACTACCACAGGAATGTGAAGCTGCCAACCTACAAATCATTAATTCCAGATCTGTGCACTCTCAGATCACCCAGCCTCAGACACATGATCCAAACCAACCAAATGAGAAGTCTTCTATATAATTAGTGAGGTGACAGTATTTGCGACACACTTGTATTTTATATATTTGCTACAGGAGAAGAGAGCCAAATTTACTGAGTTCTCAAACCACTGCCTCACCATCAGATCCAGACTCTGGAGACACTACTGGACACTAAAATTCCCACTCCCCAGAAGAGGTATTAGAAGCTTACTTGAGCCTTAGCGGTGAGATCTCAAGCCAGACGCTTGTCTGGATTGCTTCGTATACTATGGACTTGAAATCGCCAAGGGACCAGGCTAATAATTTGAAAAGGGCCTTGCAGTCACATTGCACAGACCTATGTGCTGATCTTAAAGCTTATTAATGCAAGACAGATTATGTCTATGTACAGAAGGTACAATAAAAATCAACATGCCTTAACACCTCTAGGGCAGGCAGCTCCTGCTCCTAGCTTGAGCCTCTGGATATTACTATTATTGAAAGAGTTAATAACAGCAAAAAGGAACAAAGTTCAATGGGACTGATAACTAATGAATGGACTTTTCGTTTATACTAACATAAGTAATCATATCAGCACTTGAAATATCAACACTAGAAGCAAAGCATAACTGCACACATCAATAAGCTTTTAGTGGCTATTACATCACAAATATAATCTAGTTGCTTTCTTCCTTCTTACGCTATTTCCACTGTTGCTATTATTTCTTTCCTAAGTCAGCATTTGTACATGCTGCAGAGGGTACGTCACAAAGCAAGGACTAAACATGTGACACACTTTTTTCCTTACTGTATGTTTTTTCCAGATTACACTCATGGTGCACTTAGTCATCCATGTGCACCAATTCAAACAATTTGCTTATTTTGCCTTCCTTTGGGCAAGGGAAGTGCTGTTGTTTCTATAGTTCATGCCAAACATGGCAAGCTGGCAAAACTACGATGGTCAGTTTTCACCCTGAGAAACACCAACTGCATTGTAGAGATGCTGGTCTCTGCCAGCCGTGGACTGTTAATTCCATGGGAGATGACACAGGACACTGGTAGGCCACACAATGTTAAAGTGCAAGATCAAGTGTTTGAACAGCAAAGCACATTATTATAAAAATAATGTCTACTCGAATTAAACCGGATTACTTTTATCACTGCAGAAACTTGGTCATCTTGCCATCTCAAAATCAACCCAACTTTACATTAGCTACAGCTCTTGAGAAATTACCTTCAGATCCAGGTATCACTCTGGTAATAAACACACCACATACATCAGTAAAGCCATTAATTTTTAGAGATACCTTTTTCAGAAGTTAACTACAGGGAATAATAAATGTTTATGTAGCAGATACAGAGCCTTTCCTTGCCTCTTCATTTTCTGTGACATTTTTCTTTTACCTAGGGTATACATAATTCCTACAAAGCTTGCGTTTCCTACATCTGTACATAATGTTTGAAATATACAGATATTTCACCAAATAAGATTAAATAAAACTTTCAAATCTCTCTCTCTCTCTCAAATCTCTTTAGAAATCAGTAGGCATGTACTGAATTTCATTAAAAAACTCAAAAGAACTTCTCTTTTGAGTCATTCTCTCTTTGATTTTTCTAGTGGATTTCTGTCTTTTGCTTTTCCCCTTTTTGCACAAAGGGGCACAAAAAATACTGTGGAATTCAACAGTGGGCCACAATGTCAGTTTGCACAGTAGAAATCCATTTGTAAGATTCTCAGCTGTATTTCCCTTGTGCAGTGCCCAGTCTTAAGACTGTACTCCAGGCAGCAGAAGATGACATCATCACTCTATCCAGCTTAGGGCTAGACTGGGTAAAAAGGAGGGTGATTCACTTTCTGATTAAGGTCTCTGCCCTTTTCTCAAAGTTCAGCCTTCCAGACTGATGTTACACAAAAAGACCTTGACTGCAGTGCTTTTGAAGGCTGGCTGCAGACTAACAGTACCCAAATCCCACCCTACTATACTGCATATATGCATATATATATGCACTATAGATGCATTACTGGATGTAGCTCAAGTTCCCACCAGACACAAAAAACAACCTCTGAGGTTAGATGACTAAACTGGTATTACAGACACGGCAACAGCTCCTTTGGATCTGCCTAAATGGCATTCCAGAAAAATTCTGCGGTCAGATGCTCCGTATTCTGCAGCACCTAAAATACCTCAGTTACTAGCAGGGTGCGTAAGGTCACTGGTGAACTGCTACAGCTTCAAGCAAAAACCAAGGACTACCAGGCAAGAGGTGATTAAACAGATTGTTAGCAGCATCAGCATGCTTCATATCTGCAAAACACATACTTCAAGTTAGGAGAGGCTGTGGTGAGTCACCAGGAGCATCCATCAGACTCTAACATACCCTCATTTGGGCTTAACCCAACCTCTCATCTGAAAACTAAGTGTCAATATTCTCCCTGCTGGTAGTGACCACACTGCTTTACCTGGCCTTCTTGAACTTCCAACTCTATTTCTTTGTTTCCTTGATTCTTTCACCCTACTGCAAAGCTCATCTGAAAAGATAGTCTTTCCTGGCTTGCTTGAACTTCCAGTATAATCCCCCCTCTATCCTTACATTATTACTTTCCTCTGTGTTCTTTGTAAATTGCATTTTGCCACCAACAGAATCGTACATTGCTTTCAGTGAGGTGACCTGGAGGCAGGAAAAGATCTGAAGGCAATTTGACACTTTTTACATAATGTTTGGAGATAGAGCTTATCCAACAGATGCCACCATACCCATATTTCATTTATAATTTATTGGATAGCACTGTTTAATTCAAACTTTCAGATAAAAGTGTAATGGAAACGGGGACGTACATTTTGTAATTTTTTTACAACATGCATCATTTGAGATGCTAAATTTGGAGGAATCTCTAGTCTGCAGAGCTAAAAAGACTGGAGGATGCCATAGAATTAAAGTGAAATTAAGCTTCTTCCTCAGTCACCCTGCCCAGTGGAGAGTGTTCAGGGTAAACTTCAAATGGCCTGTCTCTCAAATAGAGAAGATGATACTTGTAGTACAGAGCCTTTCTTGGCTAATTTATTATACTTCCTAGGTAAAAAGTAATTATTAGGTATAAAACAGATCTCTTGAATAAAAAAAAAAAAAAAAAAAAAGATGAATTAAAGGCCTGTATCTTCTACCCTTCCCATAAATTTCCTGCATGGAACAAAGAGATGACAGCTAGTGTGACTTTATGCTGCCTAAGGGATTTTCTCTATCTAGAAGGAGGTTACTGCTGTAAGTGAAACTAGTTGGGTCATGCTCAGAACCAAAGCTTGGGTCTTCGCCACCAAAGTAAATGTCCAGATTGACTACTGTGTTCAACATTTAAATAAAACAAACTGATGCTTCCAGATAAGACTCAGTCCCTGCAATTCTGCGGCATACTTGAGTAAATATTCACAAATACATAAGCATTTTCAGAACTCGCTCTGTCAACTGGATTTAACCCACCATCTGCTATGAAGCCAATGATCTAATTTAATTTATTCTTATCTACTTTCTCTGTAAGCACAGCTACTCAACTCCTGTGCTACATATTTGGCAGAATATAAATAAAAGTCTTGGCTCTAGTGCAAAAGAGACTTTCAGTAGCAAGGAGATGTCAAAAAAGTCCTGTGCAATAAGTACTTATCAACCTGCAAGATGAACTTCAGAGGACAGTAATCCTACAAATATGAAATCTCTCAAAATTGCTGGCCTCCACTAAAGGCTTTTGTTTAGCTTTCTCTACTGTTCCCAGTTATTTTACACAATCTCAGTAGATCATCCCCCTGAAGCCTAGACTTTAAAAGAGCTGTAACAGAATGTATATCATAAGCTGATTATTCTTTCTGCACCTGCTCTGACCAAATGCCAGGAAACTATTTGTTTTCTGTAGCTGCAAGCAGGTTCTGCTTATAAAACTGGATTTCACTATGGCACAAAGTCACAGGTGCATCAGTACCCCAATTCCAGCAAAGATGAAGCCATGTGAAAGTACCTGAACACAAGTAAGAGTCAGAATCAAAGCGCTGACCCTGACCTGCAGGACAGGCATTTGTTCTTCTTTTGAAATCTCATTTCGTAAATAAAATGCTATGTCATTCTGCACTATTTGAAGATTTGAGATTGTTAATATTTGATTCTGTCTTCAGAATCTTTTCTCCATACAACTGCTCACCACCTGCTGACTAATGCCCATCCTATCCCTGAGCAGTGACTGGTGGTTCCCAGCCAATTCCCCCAGTTTCTGTACTGAGCCTGATGTCCTATGGTATATCCCTTTGACTAATTCAGGTCAGGTGTCCTGTCTCTGCTCCCTCCTGGCTTCCTGTGCCCCTCCTCGCTGACAGAGCATGAGAGACTGAAATGTCCCTGATTTAGAGTAAGCATTACTGAGCAAAAACCACCACATCAGAGCCTTATCAACATTGTTCTCCTACCAAATTCAAAAAACACAGCACTGTACCAGCTAGAAAAGAATATAAAGAAAAAATTAACTCTATCCCATCTGAAATCTGGGCGCCTGGATTCATTTTTCACTACTGAGTCATATATTAGCCTTAGGAAGAAATAGCACTTAATTTTAGGCAAGAGTACAGTGTTGACATGCTTTCTTCTTTGTGTACTTAAAAATCTGTGACAATATCAAATTCATCAGTAAGACCTAGCAGACACCGCAACTTTCAGCTGTGAAATCCTGAGGTACCTGTCTCCGTGAGAGCTATCCCACCAAAGAGTTCAACCACATTTCAGAGTTGCACATCTGCATCACAGCTTTTACATGAACCTGAAACATTTAGCAATGTTTACTATACCATGATACTCTTCAGTATAAAATCAGCTTATTTTCCCCTTGAGCCTTCTCTGCATAATTTCTAGTACTCAGAGTTAAGGATTTCTATTTTTCCTACCATTTTTTGTTGTATAAAGCTAAGCCACCAGTATTATGAATCTATGAACTGATACACACATATCCTTAAAATTTGGCCTGACCTTTCCTAGTGTTGAAACCATTACTCCTCTACCTTGAGCACAGTGTAAGAAATGACAGGTCACACTGGCAGACAGCAGAGAGATTTTAATTTCCTTACCTTCCATATGAATATAATTTAAGACCCAACACCCACCTCCAGTGCATACTCATAAATTGTGATAATATTATGGAGGACAGGAACAACTTCATATCCATACTTCAGAATTCATTTGTATATAAAACAGCCATTTTGTAGTCAGGGATAGTTAAATCTAAGAACATGGGATGCAATTTTCAGAGGCACTGAACATTAGCATCTCCTGCTGAAATCAATAGGAACCGTAGGAGTACAGCACCTTTGATCAATAGGACCAGTGATTTGCAAGTCCAAATCAGCTGCTGATAAAATGGTAAGGTATCATGGAAGAAAAATCTTACTTACTAATGGGCTAAAAATAACTGACTAGATAAGCAGCTGCATCAAACATTGTATGTAAAAAAACCTAGTGTGGTGCTGAAAAAATACAGAAAAAATTATTTGTTCTATCTCTTGTATTTGCCTTATTTACTCTTAAATTTTCAGTCAAATTTCTTCTTTAACTGCTGCTGCCTTATTAGTTTTTATTATAATGGGATTAAAGAAGGGAGAATATTTATTATTCCACTATAATGGGATTAAAAAAAGGAGAATATTTATTATTCCACTATTCCACAATAGCAGCCTATTTATACTCTTTAGAGCAACACAGACCAATACATGAAAAGAGAGACCCATCTATTGACTGAACTGAATCAAACAGATGTGTTCTTGTCTTTCATGTGATAATCTGGAATCTAAGTTATAGCCTTTGGACACCAGTATGTACATAGTGTCTGCTATTAAAAAAGTATTATAGAAATTTCAGGCTTTTTTCCCCTATACTTTCCTTTTGCAAGGTGCCATCTCTGTATATATGTGAGCCTGTACTGGAAACACGGGTACAGCTCAGTCCTTTCAACAACTTATACCAGAGAAATGCACATGCAACCAGCGATTTATCTGTTTCTTTTTCACAATCAACACTAGAAAACCTTTGAGGCAATGATTTCAATAATTTCCCCTCAAGATTTTTTCTCTTTTTTATTAAATTTGAGCACTCATTGGCATAAATCTTTAAAAGACACACAGCTCATTTGCTTTCCAGACACAGTAAATGCCAGCAGGCAGATTTTGCCCCTTCACGTTGCTGCCTGAAAAGCAGGTAACTTGTTTCCCTATTCAGCCTTTCACTTCACTCCACCGGCAATTTCTCTGTGCCTTAACCAAATTCTCTGCTCACTTCCCACACCCTGGCCAGGCTCCCAGGAACTGCTGGTGAAGTTGCCACAGCCCCTGACACAGCAATGACAAGCACCAACATCACCTCCCTGGTGTGCACCCCGATTTTTCACCTATTGCCCTCTTTGAGGGCAGATTCAAGAAATTGTGCCCCATACTGCCATGAATGCTTTACAGTTCTCAACAGATAGAAAACTACAGGGGAAAAATAAAAGTATGTATGTCTTTGACAGAAAATAATTCAACACATTTACAGTGTGGAGACCAAACATCCACTTTATGAAATGAGACTTTTTTTTTTGAGTAACTACTATGACTTTAGAACCTATTCACAGAAATTACTCCTACTGAAGTGAAAATACGTGTTTTACTTGATAAACTAAATATTATGACTAAAGATTTTCAATAAACCAGCTGCTACACAACCATTTACAGGGTTCTATAATTTCCTTACCATCCATACAATAGTCAAATTTATTTCAGAAAGGACCAGATAATAAACATGGTGATTATAGGCCAAATGTGGAAACATGGAGAAAAAATAGGTTTTCTAACTGAGTAGTAATTCAAAGGAGAGAAAATACAGAAGTATGTGTTCTCAAGTAAAAGCTTCTCTATTGAGTCTCTCTGATAATAGGGAGAGACTGAAAAACATTTTGCAACTTTACCTTTTGATTGAAAACACATCATAGCTCAGAGCACCCTGGCACAGGTCTCAGTTCATCACAAATATAAGAGCCACTTGTAAATTTTTCATCTGGAATAAGCTTTTGAGTTCCCAAGACTCTTAGAAAGTTCTGACTTGAGGTTGAGATTTGGGGCTATTTTTGGCAGTAATGTGTAGGTCATGCACCTAATGGCAGTACAAGATATTTGACAAAGTACATTAAAGTTACGAGATAAGGGGAAGAAAAAGCTGGATGTTAAATTCTGATCTATATTCACTTGGCCTGAAATTGCAGGTCATTATAAGTTAATGCAGACTACACCATAAAATACAATGATGAAAACAGTTTTGCCTTACGAAGCCTCCCTTACTCTTCCAGTAACAATCACTGAGCTGATCCCAGGTTAACCCTGATCCTGAAATTAAAACGTGTTTTGTTTTGGAATTTGGGGCCAAGTCTGTGGTCATTGCTCAGACATAACTCAGGTGACTTGAAGAAAACCTGCCTGGATTGAGGAGTGAGGGACTTCAATTATGGTGAGAAAACAGAAAATACTTGTGGGGGGGTGGTGGTGGTGTGAACTTTAACTCCAGAGCATTACTTCAGAGTCTGATTTTTTTTATATTCAGCAGCTCTTATTTAAAACATGCACATTTAAATTTCTGACATGAGAAAATATGCAAATCTGAAGCCCTACAGAGCAAGTGAACTTTGAAAACAGTTTATATGCTATTATTCATACCTAACAAAAGGTATGTGACTTGTAAGAACAGACCATGAATTTATGTAAATATTTAACCAACTAGAAATGGGTGGCATAAATACTAATGTGCAACAAACTAATACTACCTGAATCTGCAGGAAAGCTTATATAACTGGAAATTTTCTGGGGCATAAAAGAGCAAACAACAGCATCTTTGAAAACTGAACCAGGAATTCTAGTTCAGAAAGAGTTTTAGATTTTGCTGTAGAAAACATAACTAGAAACACTAATAATTTATAAAATACAAAGACATCTTCATTTTACCTACTTCAGCCTAACTAAAGAAAACATGTTAAACCCTTATGTTACCAGGCTTACACAAACACAGACACCTCTATGTGAAATTCACATAGAGCTTTTTAATCACAGTGATAGAGAGTGCTTACAGCCTTCTTGGGCAGATGACATGCAGCAGAATATCACTAGAAACTTAAAAAGTTCTCAGCGGCAGACTGAAATCCAAGCAGAAATGAACCAGGCAGAGCTTCACCCAAATAAAACCTAAATGGTGTGGGTTGGATATCGATGCAGCAAACAGATGAGGCTGCAAAAATTATACAGCCAGTCCTAACTGAGGGCATATGCTCAACAGCTGTTATGGAAATCTGCAATTAATGTAGCTTACTAGATCCTCAGGTGCTTTCAAATAACCACACACCAGAAACAATCAAATCTGCTTTCCCATATGCATTAGATGAGGACATTAAAAAAAAACCTTCCTGATGAGCATCTCACTGACAGTAACCAGAACTTTGTCACAATAGGACAAAAAAACCCTCAACCCATTAGAAACCAGAAATGACTGGAATTGTAATAATTTTCACTATAAAGACATTTATTCAGAGAATACCAAAAACCAGTGGCCACTTGTGAGTTTGGAGGCAACTGTACCTGTTGCCTCCTGTATAGGTTTACCAAGTACAAATCACTGTTCTGGGCAAACCCAGAGTTATTCCCATCCAAGCTATAATATGCTGGGAATTCTCTGGTGCCTGCCCACTTACGAATTTGCAACTAAATCAACAAACCAGAAGTGTGTGTGAGAATGTGCCTTGCACAAGTAAAAAATGAGATTTTCTTTTTTTTTTTCAGAAGCCACAGTTGCATTCTAAGATTCTACATGTATTGAATGCTCTGTAATGTTTTTAATTCAGATTGAAAAACCAATGTGGCAATTAATATTCAGCCAACATGCCATCTACTTAAGTCACAAGCACTTGCTCCCCCATGTACACTGCAAGCCCGTCTCTAACATATCTATCTTCAAAGAAAAAGGAAGGCATTTCCAGCTACTCTGATAATTCCTGACACTCTATCACGATAACAAAATTGCAAAGTTAGATACTTAAAAGATGAGTTTAAAATTAAGTAACTGCACTTTAATCTATGTAACATTTTTCTGAAACAAAAATTCAATAAAGGGAGAGCAAAATAGAAAACATGGTGTGAAGTACCACACCTCTTTAGAGCTCGCTGTAATTCCAGCCAATGATGTATGAATTCAGAGGAAAAAAAATGAAAGACTTAAATTGTGATCAGACTGATGAAATGAAATAAAGGTAGCAAAGCAAAAAAACAATTAAGCATTATCAGTCTTCTCCATATAATTCTGCAAGAGCAACAATGTTGTAAGGCTTAATATGAAAATCAGATGTTTAATTTAAGAAAAATATCATAGCAATTAAAATCAGTAGGAGTCCTCTGCCACTATCAACATGTCATCTTGAGTAATATTTCTTTCTCTATTAAGCAGCACAAAGGTTAACAGGTAGAAAGCTAATGAGAATTCTATGTTGTATTCAACCTCTGGCCAACCTAGCACTTTGTTCACCAGAATGTACAAAGCACCCAGTGGCAAACATTATTTCTAAACATGATTTGGATTAGAGTGAAGTAAAGATAAACAAGACAACAGAACAGAAAAGGTAAAGAATAATTCAGCATAGAAAAGAAAGAGAGGCTTACCGATAACGTAGGCTAGCAACAGTGCCAGGGTAACTGTAATGGCAGTAGCACTCAAAGCAGTGCACTTCCAGTTGCAACACCTGTAAGGTTTGTTAAAAGTGAAGGCAGGTCTGGAAAAGGTACTTCTAGGAAGAGGCCTAGGAGGTGGAGAGTAAACAGTATTGGATGTTAAAGGATAGTTCTGACTGGCTGCGCTGAAGATAGCTGAAGACCCAGATCCATGTTTAAATAGGAAATGCCTACAAAAAGAAGACAAAGAACCATGTTGTAAAAACCACCTTGTGATTTAAGAAGTGAAAGGAACTCTACAAGCACTGTATGACAAACACTGCATATATTCACAGAAAATACAAAAGATGGGAAAATCTGTACTTGAATACCCTCTGCACTGGAATTATTTCAACCAAAACAACAAGAATTCCAGCAATTTTTAGTGAAACAATTTAATGTAAATGAATTCTAAACTATTCTCCCAGTGCTTCAGAGAGATGCTGAGGAAAGGTTATTTCTCTGCACAGTACCTGGGGGTCCTCCAAGACGAGCAGCCCTGTGTGCCTTGTTACACAGGTGTGCCTGAGAGATGGGAATTGTTGCCAGCAGTACCCACTCCTTCCGCAATCACACAAGATTTATGTCACCAAGAATACAAAAAAGTGCAGAATCCACTACTGCTCTGAGTATTTATTTTTACTATGGATTCTCTCCAGAATATAGGAAATAACAAGAAAGAAAATAAATTTTAAAAAAAGGAGGGGAACAAAGAGACAAAGGTGACTGCTTAGAGGAAAACCTATGAGGATAATCCATTTTGAAGGACTGTAGTTACTGTATAGATGAGTACAATTTCTTTAATATTCTTAATTGAGCTATTTTGACAGCAATTTTTCTTCAGATGCTTTTGCCTACTGTGGTGATTCTCAAACATATTAGAAAGAATTCATTTGGAGACCTATTTCAACATATTTTGGGGAATTGATTTTCTTCAAGGAAAAACAACAAAGACCTATATCAGCACAAAAAACAAGGTACAGAAATGTGCCTTGCAGAACAGGCTCTGGTGCAGAAATATAGAGTTGTGGTCTATGTGAAGATGGATGGGTTTCAGGACTGGCAAGTGGTCTGCAAGAGAATTTGGGAAAGGATATTTAATTTTAAACAATAACTTACTACTGTACCATGTGCTCAGAAATTGTGACAGAAAGGGATACATTCAAGGCTGACCATACCAACCACATATTCTTTTGGGAACACCAACTTTCTCTGTGTTTTGTCTTTCTTTCCTTTAAGAAAGTGAGCAAGCTTCTTCACTCTTTTCTGACAGTTGTACATGTAAGTCTCATATCACAGCATGCACCCAAAGAAAAGCATCCTCTATGTCAAGCCATGAGGTGTGAAAGCAAATGAAGGGGTACACAGCTTGCAAAACCAAGGAGTGCCTTGGCCACAGTTGGGTAAGAGCATCTGTAACTGTTGCCATGGGCTCTCTGGTCTTCCATCAGCTAAGAGCTGTGCAAGTGCTCAGCTGAGCCCAGGCAAGCACTTGTGCTGGGTGTGAAGGATGCCCCAGTTGTTTCTGCCAAACTGAAGGAGGATCTTAAGTTTAAAATTCAATGGCACTATGATGCCTGCAAGCCAGAAGTCACAGACACACTTCACAACTGAAGTCAACTGGCCAGTGTTGACATGGTCCATCTTCCCAATGACAAATGTGCCTTCCCACCATTAGAAAGGAACAAGACAGGCTTTTAAGACATATGTTGATCAATCAATCCATGCTGGTAGAATTTCTCTGATGGATTCACAGTGGGATGTACATGGGATCAAACACTCAAGAGTACGAAACATGATTATACTGTGACATTTGGCTTTAAGAATATTGTAAATACATGTTCCTGAAAAGGTAATTGCTAAAATGGTGTAATGAGTATGATGTTATGTATTTCCATTATAAGATTTTAAAAGAAAGGTTATAGTTCTCAAAATGCCAGATTATAAAAAATAAAAAGGTATTACAGAGCAGTTTTATCTTTTAAAGTGCCTTTTAGCCAGGCAGTTACATGAAAAAGAAGGTAAATGAGAATACCGCTTAGCATGCATTACAGATTACAGTGCCTGGATATCTGGAGTCTTTTGACAAACTACAAGAATGAAATTTTTGTGTTGCTTATGTTGAGTACTAGTTATTCCTGCTTCATACTTATTACCCACGTAAAGAGCATTCAGACAAAAAAAGGACAACTGAATCTGACTATGGTGTCCTGGCGATATATTAGCACATGCTAGCTTTCTTTTCTGCTGACTTTCAGTTACAGATATACACATTATATAGATGGCAACTCTCTGAACATGGTAATCTCTCTTGCAACTATTTTAGTTCAAAAATTCTAAACTCAAATACAGTAAAATAATAAATTCAAATGAAGTAATGTAACTGCCTACAGGACTATATAAATCTGCTTCCATGAGAACACATTTGGTTATTTTGGCATCAATGTTTTGCTGTCAAACTTGAAGGCTTTTGCAAGTACATAACATCTTACTTTTCAGTCAGCAGTTATCAAGACACACAGTCACTTAGTCTTTTGGTAGAGAAGAGCACCACAAAATTCTTACTAATATTAAAGGAAGCAAAATCACCATATAAAATAATAAATGTGTTATTATATATAAGTATATACATAAAGTATGTATACATGCAAACATACACATATACACACACAAATAATATATATTAACAGTTAATAGTTCTTTACTTGCTTTACATTTCAAGATACAATGACAAAACCTTCCTGATTTGATAATTTCATGTTTAATTTTTTTAGGAAATTATAACAAAAAGGTCTGATACTGGCAGTATTGATCATCCTTTATGGTGCATAGCTCAAAGATACCAGAGGTAAAGGGAAGGAAATGCTGAACTGGAAGTTATTATTAAGGCTCTAAGAGCCTTGCAATCAATAGGCATGAAAAATTATTCTCTCTTATGGGGATTTATAAATGTGACTTCCTAGAATGATGGTGAAATTCTGGTGTGCAGAGGGATTTCTTCATTAGCTGAAGAGCGCACAGAACATAGATCCAGCCCACACCCTTCTAGACAGATGACACACAGAGGAGAATTTACATAGCTTAAACTTCTAATAAAAAAGATTGTGAGGCAATGCTACACTGAAACTGAGCTACTAGTGAAATAACATTGAGAAAATTTTAAAAAACACAATTGTTTATGCTTTCCATTTTGGAGACAGTATACTGAGTACCCAGAGACAGTTCTATAGGATGTGAAAAACACTGGTGGCATAAAGACGGATTTCCACAGCTAGATTGTGACTATTTTCTCATAAACTCAGACGAGTCCTCATCTGTCTGAGCACAGCACTGTTCCCAAAGGACATTAGGACACACTAAACTGTTGCTATCAATTCTATAAAATGAGGTGTGCTCTCTAAAGAGCAAAATAATAAAATCTGCAGTTCAAAAGTTTAGCTGCGACTGCAGCCTCTGTGTGCTTTAACATTCCTCCCAGGAGAAAAGCTGAGGTTTGTTTTTTTTTTTGTTTTTTTTTTTTTTTTTTGAAATTGGGAACACAAGAAAAATCAAAGAATTTGTAAGGATGATTGATAAGGCCACTTGTTCCAAGTGGGGAAACCCTAAATGTTCACAAAACCATTAAAAACATCCATAAAGAAGATGATAATCTTCTCTTACAGGAAGAAATACAGGACATAATCTGTAAGGCATTTGCTTGTGAAATGAAAGTTGCTTAATATTGTTACACTGATAATTTCAATAAGTAAATCAATATTAAAGGCTCAGTATTAACTTCCATATAAAGGAGGCAGCTGGAAAACTTTCCCTCTTTAAGATAACCACGATGTCTGTTTGACTATTTACCTGTTTGTTTATCTTTACAAATATAAAACTTGCAAAAACATTGAATCCTCTCAATTGAAGCCAACTGGATGAAAAAGATACTACCAGGCTCATAAAAATCAGGGGTAGGAGTGGGGTGGGGAGCAACTAAAACCATTAACCCCCCCAAAAAACAATAAACCCAGCAAAAGCCCCAGTGAACTCCCATTTCTAAACTCAGCTCCTTGTCCTCTCTAAGCCCCTCTAGCTACTCACCCAGCATGGCTCACAGTAGCTATGAAGCTGAATACACACTGGGTCTAAACACAACAGCTGGGTCTAAACCCTCTGTACTGGCATGCTCAGTAAAAAGATAAGGAGTGAGGGAAGTGAGTTATTGGCGAGTTCAGGTGACAAAAGGCATGGAATTAGACCTCTTAGTCCTGATGACCATAGGCTAGCTTTGCTTTCTGAAAAGTGGTTTCATGCGGCTCTTCTAAGTGCACCTGCTCAGCCTCAAGAGGAATGGCATGTAACTCCAAGAGCGGAGTTCATACAAAAATGATGAATTCTCAGCTAGGAGAGGGTAAGAGAACAAGAGTTCATTTCTTTCTTTTACCCTTCTCTATCAGGACGTTTTGTTATGTACTCATGGCTTCTTACCTGGAACGGTAATTTAAGTGTTGAAAGAGCTACACATGAAGCAACATCCCAAATGAATTCATGTGATGGTAACGTAATGCTATTACAGAAACCAGATTAATCCCACACAGAATTCCTTAATTATTCTTTTATATCCCAGTACTATAGTCACATGTCTCAACTTTGTCAAGGGCTTGATATCACTTCCTTAAGTTCAGTGTGCACGCCCTGTGCCTAGCGCACGTAGGCTTAGAAGTCCACCTTCATTCGTACCTGTAACACCTTTTTCTTCAATTTCCATTAAGCTAGAGGTTTGTAAGAGGAAAAATGAAGAACAAAAGCAGATTTGAAAGTGAACCACAAGACGAGTTAGTAGAAACACAAATCTTGCAATACCTTGGCCAAAACCAAAGCCTGCGTTTCTCCTAGATAAACAAAGTAGGAACACATTTGTACTTAACATATTTCACATACAAGAAATGGTTACAAACTGCTACATAGCTGCGTGATAGGAAAACTAAGAAGTCTTCAGTTTGATCATTTATTTATTTTCTATTTCTACTAAATTCTATAACTGCATGTAATATATATAAATGTGTATCTATACCAGTGTTTAAGAAGGCAATTGAAATAATTCTTTAAGATGTCAACAGAAGTACAAAGGTATTTTTTAAGAGGTGTAGCAGCTGAAGTAAAAGAAGGATTTTGATTTTGGGTATAATCAGAAAGTATATAAAGACAGCAGCCAAAAGGGATGTGGAAGTGATACAGTTTTCCATCTACTTTGGCAAACAGCAACCACAAGCTCATTGTTACCTGACTCTTTTTGGTCACTAAATTTCCTGTGACAGTGGCAGGAATCAGAAAGTTCCTTGTTCCTGATTTTCTATCCATCCTATTTTG
>JAOEHX010052147.1:21981-36535 GCA_025448015.1 Bolborhynchus lineola | reverse complement strand
GCCTATCTCTGAATTCCTTTTATGTTTTATGTCACGTATTTTGACAACAGGTGAATATGCAAAAAAAAAAAAAAAAAAAAGTGCTTGAAATTGCCCTACTAATGTATGTAAATGTACACTGTTCAATAATATATTGAATTCAATTCAATAATTTATTCTACCTTGCTCATCCTGAGGGAGCTCAACATTTAGGTGGCCTATCTTACTTGCAAAATCCTGTGCTTTGAGAACTTTGTCAGACCACTAGGATATGAAAATATTCAACAAGCACCTTTAACACCAATTTACCTTTAGATTATTGTTTTCCTGAATATAAATTTCTCAGCCTTACTACGCAGCAAATCTTTCAGAATATAAAATATCAAATGTGTCTAAAGAATTCCATGAACCATACATTTTTATGCAAAATAAAGTTTATAATGTAATGAAAGTTTGTAAGTTAAAGGTCATATGAACTCAAAATTTACATCCAAAGTAAAAGAGACTTAGAGACCTCCAGAGACCCATACTACTTCCTACTACAGCCAACTGACTCGCGTCTCTGTGGCAGCAATTTTTACTTGGGCAGGTTGCAGTAGCCCCGAACAGACTGAGGGAGGAATCACTGGGGGATCATCAAGGGGCTCTGGACCCATTATTTGTCAGTACAGGTGCGCCCTCCAATAGCAAAGTATATCATTTCATACCATCCTGCCACTCTAAGAGTAGAATCCTACACATCATTACTTAGCCTGTGCTGGAAACACAACACTTACTTGAAAAAAAAATAATTAAAAGTCATCTTATGTCATATACTTTGAATGGCATCAGTGAGCACAAAACACAGTTGCATTTACATTATAATAATGTAACAATGTCAAAAAAATCTGTAACACTGAAACAGTCAGTCCAATGTGTTCATATGGATCTCATTAAATATTTCCTTTATGTTCTCAATATCACATATGTTCAATTCCCTTGAATCCCTTATAATTATACACACACATCCACACACACAACAGCTTCAAACTCATAATTTTTGGATCATTTTAACAAAAAGAAATTTGGTAAAATAAGAATTGCAATAATTTCCTAATGCTAATACAAACTTATTTGTCCTTCAGCATTTCCAAATTTACCCATATTTAAAAATTAATTATGATGCAATTCATGTCAAATAATACTTTCATTGAGCATTGTATGATCTACGTAGAAAAAAAAATCCATTCTGCATATAAGCTATGAGCACAGCAAAGACTTTTACAATGGCTGTGCAGCTTTTCCTTTTCTATTTATACATTAAAAGTCAAAACTTGTATTGTACGACCTAAGCAACTATATTTTGTAAATCCTCCTAATGGACCCCCATTATAGGAAACATTAGAAAAAGATAATTGCCCAGTTTTGAACACCAAAGTAAAAAGGAATGATTGGAGCATCACCATCCGGTAATGGTTTAAAACACTGCTCCTTTCAATGAAGTGAATGGTTTTTGTTTCTCTAATTCTGTTTAAAACAATCTCTTGTGAAATAGTGCTAAAGTCAGCTAAAATTCTTTCTGGAGTCCATATTTATTTAGGCAGGTTAATATGAGCTTGGGATTTTCCCATTATTTTAATTTACATTTTTTGGTCTATTTCTAACAAACAAATCATAGAATCGTAACAAATGCTGGATTACTTAAAAGTCTACCAGAAAATCTTCACAAACCAAATAGTATAAATGGACATTATTACCTGCAAACGATAGCAAGTATCAACACCTTAAAACCTCTAGCAACAGAAAGTGGCATAAGGAATTTTCAACAGCAGGACTTAAGTATTTGCCAGTAATTTGCCAGTATTGTAGCACATCAGAGTGGTATAATATGGGCTGGACTCTCTTTCTGGTAAACATGACTTAGTGGCATGATAAAAGTGAAATAATACTGTAAAGCTCAGTGTTATGAAAAATAAATCAGAAGTGTCTCAAAAGTGTTTCTGCAAACAAGCTCTTTCTTGACTCAGCTGGAGGAAGAGGTGGGAGAATTTTTCAGGCAAAAGAACAGAGGTGAGACTTCATTAGCGAAACAAAGGGAGTGATTTATCCATAGGGAACTATCACATGGCCACACTTTCCCACTTTGCAGACAGGATGCATTCAGTAATATTCTGCCCTTCAAGATTCAAAAAATTCTGGCATTTGTCTTTACACCATACACTTAATTTGTCAGTTTTACTGTGTACAATTCTTGAACTAAGACTGATACACTCTTTTTTGTAGGTGCGCATGAGGGAGTATTTTTGCTTTTTCTGATGATAGAAGTGTCAAGATACTCAAACAAAGCCCAACACTTTGGGCTTTGAGTATCTATTTTTTCACCAGCTGTATCAGCTGGTGCAATGATGGACAAACTTCACCTCACTTAAAGCTAGTTATATCTGTAGACCATTAGAGCCACAACAGCACTACTCCTCCTTAATTAACTCCATTACTCAGTGTTTTAACGTGGGAGCCAGACTGCTGAAGTAGAATAATTTTGCACATAAACAATGCACTGTAAGATGCCACTCTGTGCTGCAGTTACTAACCAGAAATGAGTTTCAGGTTATGATATAGTGTATTGTGGATAAGATGCAAGTTTGAAATGTTATCATGCAGAAGCACCTCAGAATATAAACACACTGATGCGTGTCCCCTCCTTGCCAGAGGGGAGTGAAGAGCTAGAGCTCCTGAGGTGCTTTTATTCTGCTGAACTGAGTTACAGCTTTGATCTATATTACTTCATATAGCTGTTAAATACTAATGCACTTCATCTATAATATTTACATGAAAAACATTATTCAATTTATGTGGAATGGTCACATTAATGTCAATTAATGTGACACATTCAAAATGAAACTATCCTATTCCTTCCCTTTCATCTCCTGCATTGAAGGAAGTACATCCATCACATTCTCTCAAATACCCATCCAGTTGAGGCAGGGCTCCTCTTAAATCACTACAATCTGTTCCAACACAAGACAGGTCTATTGGTGGTTGAGTCACAGAGGTCAAGGACAAAGAAAAAAAGGGGTGGAGAAGAAAGGCAGCACTCCAGGTCTGATGGAGGCTGAGGGAACAACCTGAACAACAAGCTCAGGTTTCCAGTGGTTTGTTTAGATCAAGCAGCTGCTGATACAATTAAAATCACACAGCATTCAAAGGTTAGGAGTGGAAACTGATGGCTCCCAGCCAGCTTAAAGGTGATACTTTCAGGAGAATGCATAATTTCTGCCATTACTTGAAAGTGGTAGGTTCAGTCAATATCACCAGTTGTAACTTCTATCAGTGGTAACTCACAGGGGACAGTACAATCACTACTCTAAAACTCTGAACAAAGCGGAAGAGATTATGGTTTACAGAGTAAGCCTATCATCCAGGTTTACAAAAGTCAGGCAGTTACAAGTAGCCTAGCAGCAAATTTTGATGACCCTAGAGGTGAACAGATTTTGATTAAAGAGCAGTTTATGATTGGTAAAATAGGCTGCAAGCAGCCATTGCTGTAAAAATTAATGTTTCCCCAGTTATTGATGGTTTTGGCAGTGTGATATGTATTCACGTTTTGGCCTTTGTGTCATTAAATTCATTAGCTGTGAGGGCTTTCTAAAAGGGATCTATGGGTAATGGAATTAGCAATTATAAATCATACTGAAATACACAGTGTATTTAGCCAGTAGTTCAGCGGAAATATTATGGATATGGACATGTTAAGCCACTTTGCCACCAGTATCTCCCCAGTGGATGATAATCTCCCCTGCCTGCCTTTTTACCTGCTGCATCTGTGTTCCTGCTACTTTGCAGCACTTTTAGGAAAAAAGACTGCTTGAGGCCATGCCCTGTTACAGACCCAAATAACTTAAAATCCTGAAGCATTTGAGTTCGCTGCACTGTGATGGCTGAGGTGAAGACTTCCATTTTAATGCTTGCCTTCTCAAGGCTGGGGACAGTGACATGAGTCCTACCAGTTGACTGAAATACAGAATCCTGTCCAAATTAAAGCCCAGCCGTGAAAAAGATCAGTTTGTGGATTCTTATTTTGTAAATATAAAATATTCTGGGACTTTACAAAAATATGAAAAGAATATAAGCTCTAAGTCATGGTTAAACCTGCCAGTTATATCAGGATCCAAACTGAAGCCCTGATCAGCATGTTCATGCACATTCCTGAAATTACTGGAAGCAAGATCCCAAGTCTATCTCCTATCTATTTGGATTCAGACAGAGTTAGCACTCTGTTGGCAGTACTGCAATCTTACTCTAAGTTTACTTCAAGGTGGAAATACCTGAACTTTCTGGCTCCAAAGATGAATCCCACTCTAGGCTCTCCCACCTGGATATGTAAAGGCTTTGCTCAGGACACCCAACTTCTGCACTCCAGATTACCACGTCAAAACCAGACTTCCAGCATGTCTCCTGACACTGCTTCGCAGAGCATAACTGAAAATACTAGATCCACCTCTACATTGAATGCGACATACAGATGGAGAAGCTTGAAGCTCTTCAGGTTCACTCAGTCTCTATCCCCATTTTACTTTTAGAAGGAGATTAAAGAGGGCACATTGTAAGAGATACAGAGTAGTTTCTATGTTCATAATATTCTGAAGAACATCTTTATAGATTATACAGAAATTAAGATCTCCATTTTACTCAGTAAAACAGCATTCCATGTGCTTTTACGGACGTGGAGTGCTGGGCTGTTTTGATCGCTTTACTCTACAGGACTAGAGAAGTAGAAGACATCTTGCTCAAAGTCGGCTGTTCAAAACAAATATCCCTTGACCTACAAAGTTCAGCCAGAATACACCATAAATCACTGGCCTGCATCTGATTATAAATCTGTATCCCTGTACTGGCTCTGTAGAAATAATTTCCGCTGTATTCTCTGAGATTTAATTTTAAAGTGATTCTTCTTCGCCTGTGGATTGTACGGGGCAGCAGAGCTGTTTGTTGCTACAATTTTCTGCTAGCTATTCTGGATAGAAAAATTCTGGAGAAAAAACCTTTATACAGGAGCATGCTACCAACCAGTAAAATGAATGGCTTTTGGTAAAACTGATAGTGCTTTTACATTTGCCTTTCTTTTTTTTGGAATATGATCCATTACTCTTCCTGAAGTCAAGAAGAAACTTTCACTTCATCTTAGTTTTAAATACAGTTGATGAATTGACAAACAGCAAACTGATGTGCTTTTTACTGGTCAAGAAATATCATCAACTGTTTTTTGTTTTGTTTTTTTTTAATCAAAGCATGTGTGGCCTCTCCTGTCCTATCCTCCCCTCAGAGCAGTCAGACCTATAAAATAATTTGCAATACAGAAATTACAGTAGAACGTTTTTTCTCAGCAACCCTGCTAGATCCCTGTTTGTCAGGGTAGAGAGCTCGCAGCAAAACTGACTGGTTCCTTCAGCTTCATTTATATTCTACTTTACTAGCTTTGGTTGACAGACTTCTTAAAGAAGAGTTAAGACAAATTACAGTTTCAAAACCTATCTTATCATCTTGAAGTTTTGCTTTAGAAAATAAGCTGATTTTTTAAAAAAGAATTATTTCAAATTATATTTCAAATAGAGAATTACTGGTTTACTTTTTTTTTTTTTTTTTTTTTTTAAATGGTAATTTTTTTTTTTTTTAAGAATGGTAATTTTATCTGGATAGTTAGCATCGATATGTTCTTGGTAACATTTAGAAGCATATGGTATTACTTAAAAAGGAGGTTGCATGTAATTGTCAGATAGCATAACAAAATTATTTGTCACTCACCACCTGATTTTACATGGTATCTAAATTATATTATATTACTGAAATGATATACCTCAATGTAGAATTAGCTGACTGACTATTTCTGCATTTACCTCTCAAGGTATTTAACAAGTTTCTCTCCCTGTCAACTTAACCCACAAATAAAATAAATACTACAAAAAGATCTATTCCTGCCATTGATGTTTGCTAACATTTTATTTAGGAGTGTTGACACTTCTCCTATACTACTGAGCTTGCTGGGAGGAAAGACAATGGTACATGTGTAACTGATGGTAAACAACAAATCGATTATTTTTTAAAGAAAGAAAAACTCCTGTAGGGAAAGACAAATAACACCACAGAAACAGCTAAGGTAATGCCTGAAAATTAATGTAACAGCCTATGCACAAGCCCACAGCTTTCAACTTAGTGCCTCATGATATTTTCTGAAATATCAATATGCTCCTAGCACTCCACTAACCTGGGGCTGTGGTCTGGTTTCTCAGAACTAATCAGGACTTTAAAATCCACGCTGCATTTTATTATTAGGATCTCTGTAATCCTTTGAATATCTCAGCAAAGCATCTATCAAGGACCAATAGGGATACTTCGGCATAAACCCCAATTCAGACAGCGTTAGGTGCTGAGGTCTGACAAGCTTCTGCTATTCTAGCTCAACTTGAAAAAGAAATCCAGTGCAACTTAAAATGAACAAAGATTATGTCATTTTACATCATTAACAGGTTATAAAAGTTCTTTGTGATCGTATCCTCAGTTCACCTCACAGTACATTTCTAAGGTGCATTTCACTCAAGACTTATGTATATGCAACTATTTAAACTCATTTTAAATAAGATACGCATTTTTGAATATTACTAGAAATTACATCTATAAAATATTGAATAAAACCTTCAAAACAAATGCATAAAGAAGTATCAAGGGAAACATACTTTTTCATATGAATCTAAACAACAAAGTATTTTAATGAGTGCACATCTATTAAGAGAATTCTCAGGATACTGTAATTATTATTCATTTTCTAGAATTGTTTCACCATGAAGCTTTATGCTACTATGGGGACTTTAATGTTTATTTTTTGTGACGGCTGCATTGACTATTAAAAAGCAATTTGGCTGACATTTTAAGTCTTTTGTTGCCAGTTTTAATTGGATTGTTCACCAAGCATCAACTCCCCCGTTAACTGCAAAAATTACAGGCCAACGTCAGTTTATAGTAACGACTCTGTAATGATTTTATCCTGACAGTAAGCCAGCTTCATATGGATGCATGCATGATTAGTTTCATATCAAGACCTGTAATTAAATAATTGAAACTTAAACTGTGGTGGGTTGACCTTGGCTGGGTGCCAGGTGTCCACCAAAGCTGCTCCATCAATCCCCTCCTGAGCTGTACAGGGGAGAGAAAATATAACAAAAGGCTTGTGGATCAAGATAAGGACAGGGAGAGATCACTCAGGAATTACTGTCATGGGCAAAACAGACTAGACTAGGGGGAAATTAGTTTAATTTATTACCAATCAAATCAGGCTAGGATAATGAGCAATAAAACTTAAATCTTAGAGACACTTTCCCCAGATCCCTTTCTTCTTCCCAGGCTCAACTTCACTTCCAATTTCTTTACCTCCTTCTCCACAGCGGTGCGAGGGAACAGGGAACGGGGTTTGTGATCCGTTCATCACACACTGTCTCAGCCGCTCCTTCCTTCACATACTCTTTCCCTGCTCCAGTGTGAGGTCTCTCCCACAGGAGGCAGTCCTACATGAACTTCTCCAGTATGAGTCCTTCCCATGGGCTACAGTTCTTCACAAACTGCTCCAGTGTGGGTCCCTTCCATGGGGTGCAGCCCTTCAGGAAAATGCTCCCGTGTGGGGTCACAAATCCTACCACAAACCTGCTCCAGTACGGGCTTCCCATGGGGTCACCCTCCTTTGAGGCATCTCCCTGCTCCAGCATGGGGTCCTCCATGGGCTGCAGGTGGATATGTGCTCCAACACGGACCTCCATGGGCTGCCGCAGCACAGCCTGTCTCACCATGGGCTGCACCATGATTGTGGGGGAATCTCTGCTCCAGAGCATGAAGCACCTCCTGTCCTCCTTCTGCACTGACCTTGGTGTCAGCTCCTCTCACATGTTCTCACTCCTCTCTGGCTGTAGTTGTTCAGGGCTGGGTTTTTTTTTTCCCCTTCCTAAACGTGTTATCTCAGAGGTGCTGCTGCTGCTGAGCTCAGCCTTGGCCAGCGGTGGGTCCATCTGAGAGCCATCTGACATTGGCTTTCTAGGACACGGGGGAAGTTTCTGGCACCTTCTAACAGAAGCTGCCCCTGTAAAGCCTCTCTGCTACCAAAACCTTGCCATGCAAACCCAATACACTAAACAAAAGAGAATATCAAAGAGGAACACATCCTTAGCAAACACATCAGGATTTATCAAGCTACTCATTCCAAATGAAAAATAATGAATGTTTTGAGGTCAAACAGTGCAAGAGGTGGTGGTAAGGAAAAATGTTCACACCTTTTGCGATAGAAGAAATTTCCCTTTAAGTAATGCAACATTTGAGAGCAAACTGCAGTGAGTCTTTGCTTATCCTTAAAACTGACTCAAATTATTCAGAAGTCATTACTAGCTATTTTTGTTTGCTTTCCAGACTAGGTACAGCTGCTTTTGTAACAATAATTGTAAGATATAAAAATAATTATACCTCAACAGAAACTTACAGTACTTACGAGCAAAGAACAAGCCCACTAACTCCTCAGAAATTCAGATTCTTGAAAGAAAACATTATTATTCTTTGTTCAGCTCTGAATTCTATGCCAAACTCCTACATATTTCAGAATTTCAAACAGAGAAAAAAAAAAACCAACCCTGCTTTTAGAAGACAACCCCTTGGAAATGTGAAATATCCATGTAAATAAAGCTGGAAACAAAGCCATGCAAAGCAGGGCCAGCACTTCCAAAGCAGCAAGTACCTCCTCATACTGCTCAAACTGAGTTCAGGAATCTGGGGGCTTCTTGGAGAATCTCACACTGTATAGTTTTGGCCATCTGACATGAATGGTAACTTTCTATAGGCAGTTAAACCCTAACTTGGAAAGAACTTAGTATTTCACATGTTTTGATACTTAGAAAGTCCAGGTGGGGAATAAACCTGACCAAGGGTTTTGACTGTCTTATTAATAAGCACATCCACACTACAAAATTTGGGATAGGGTGCCTCTGTAAACTAAGCTGCTACATTTATGGATTTCCATTAAACTGAGACCTCAAAGGTCAAATACCAGACTTCATTGTGTTATACATTCAGTGAGTGTTCAGGCAAATTTCAGCAATTTATAGCAACTTAAAAGAACTTATGTTCATCTGTTTCCAGGCTTGACTTTTATAGACTATAGTCACCTAGTAGAAAATATTAACCTACTGGAAAGTCAATAGATTTTCAAGATTGCTTCATTTTTATGTACAAAAAGCTGTATGTCGCCCAGAATCATTCATTTTCCTTTTATTGCCAGGATGATGGCTTTAAACCTGTTCTGACCAAACTTCTGAGCAGATGGCTTTATTTGAAAGATTTAGGGTTACATTTAGAACCCATCTCTTTTCCCAGTTACAACAGCATGATATGGAATTAAATCCATTGATTTCAATTATGCTATTCTGCCTTGGTTTGCAAGATGTAACTACAGAAGCTAACAGATCAAAAGGCCATAGGGCATATCCATTTTCTATTTATGTTTAGAAACAGAAAATTTGTCACTCCAAAATATCAACTGTGGAACACCGCATGAGGTTGCGAATGCTCCATCCCTGGCTGTGTTCAAGGCCAGGTTGGACAGAGTCTTGGGCAACAAGGTTTAGTGGGAGGTGTCCCTGCCCATGGCAGGGGGTTGGAATTGGTTGATCTTAAGGTCCCTTCCAATCCTAACTATTCTATGATTCTACGATTCTATGGTTCTGTTCCAGGAATGGGGTTACTGTATTTGTCATTTAGAAAGGGATGAACCACTGAACCAGACTGGCACAAACTTACTGAAAGTCTAGTGGAGGTACGTGAATGGATCATACCTCAGCAGACAAAAAGTCACATTGACAAGCAGAGGGTAGCTCAAATTGATTGCTGAGATCTAAATTAACTCCAAATACTCAGAAAATGGACCTGGGAACATCTGTAAACAGCCCAATGAAAAACCTCTTTTCTATGTATAGCTTTAGTGAAAGAATGTAACAACACAGAAAATAAAGCAAACTGGACAGAAAGTAAAAAGTCAGATGGTGTTAAATCATTACACACACATCTTGCGGAGTACTTTGTTCCATTCTTAACAATTCCCCCCCCGCTCCCCTGAGCAATTTGGCAAAAACAGGAGGACTTTACAAACAAGTGACTAGATTCATGATGTGGAAAAGCCACTACGTGAGGAAACACTAAACAGATTGTGCAGTTTGAAGAGAAGCAAGGTGTAAATGATAGAGAAACAACATAATGAACTCAGTAGGTATGCAATTATTTACACTCACAGTAATAGTACAGTGGATCACTAAAAGAAACTGTTGGTAGAGAAACTTAAAACAGATAAAAGGGAATACTCCAGGTGGTTTTCTTCCATTATTTTTTTTAGCAACGCATTTAATCTAGGAACTTTTTGCTACAATCTATCATCAAGATGAGGAGGTTGAAAATACTTTATGTATAAAAATTTATATAGATAATTATTCATCCACACAGACAATATAGACACACCTAAGTTTATCTAAGTATAAAACCTACACAGAAAAAGGAAGCATTTTTATGTGTATAAGTATATAATATACATATATACATATTATACATACACAAAAATTTCCACTGAATTAAAATCCCAGTGGAAAGAATGAAAGTTAGAGTGCTATGTGCTCTGTTTATTCACAATGCTAAATTTTCATCATCTTGAAGGATTTCATTTCACATATGTTAAAACCACAGCACAGAGCAAAACTGCACTCACTGCATGCTTTCTGCTCTGGACAGAGAACCTCAACCAAATTCCAGCAGTTGGTGGATTTTTATTTACGTGACCAGGTCAGCCCTGGTTTAGTCAGAAGATATTTAGGGCAAACAAGGTGAGTATATCATTTATTCAGACAACTGATGAAACACATTTAAGGCAATCCATTCTCATGGCTGCCCTGAAGTCATGTACCACCAATATTGCAAAAACTAGAGATGAAATACTTCAGTTGCAAACCTTGGACTCAGCTAGGTATTTACACATAAAAAGCAGTTTGAAACTGAACACAAGTAAGGAAACCATGAAATCACTGCTATAGGATTTATTCTCTAGAACAGAATTGTAATTCAAGCTTCCTTCTGATCCTCATCCTGATGTTTAAATTCTAATTTTGATGCTTACTTGCAGTCTTTTGAAATACGTGACTCTTGACAAATACTGTAAATCACCTCATACAGGTTTTGTGAACAATACAAATAGGACCACTGTGCTTCAATCTGGCTGATGCAATAACCAGGCAACAAAGGATGCTCCGCCAAACTTATCTCACTACTGAATAACAGAATAACCAAGGAAACTAGGAAAGAACAAATAGTTCTGTTCATATACTTGCACTGTGCTTTATATACCTGCCAGCCTTTATTATGAAATATGCAGACTGAACGCAAACAAAGCAAAGTATCAAAGAGGTGGAGGAAGGAGTTGCTGATAATGCATACTATAGTTTCCTTTTACTAAAGAGGATGGACAGATAGTGTGAAGATCAGCAGGCAGTTTCAGCTTATGCAATTTCAAAATGACCTTTTAAAAGTAATTATTAGAGCTGGGTTGTAGCATACAGATGAAATTGTACTTTTCAGCATTACATGCACTTGCAAAGTAGAAACTGTGACAGAAAAATGCATCATCCTCATCAAAAAGGAGAGGGCCACTCAGACACAGCTTTTCTCCTGCTCCTCCAGTTTGTTTTTTACAGTCGTACATTGAAGAAAAAAGCAACACACCGCATATCTATCAAAATAAAGCCTACCCTATTGCAGAAAAAATACACAGCTGAAAAATGTATGAGTAAACATGTCAATGAATTAGTTCCAACTGAAGAAAGAACTGAGTATAAAGATAATAACTATGACAGCTGTATGGTACTTCATAGTCCAAATTTGGATGAAAATTTTGCCTAATGTAGGAGGGAATATCAGATGGCTGCAGAGACACTCCAGGCTAGTTTACAGACTGTAGCGATCTCCAAAGCCCTAATTCTGTCCTGTTGATTAGACAGGAAATAGAAAGAAGGAAAGGAAGGATCTGTCACCAGCTCAGTTCCAAAGTGCACGTGCCAGCACCCATACTCACTCTGTGCGCTGCTCCCAGAAAGGCTGTGAAGAAAGAACTGGTATCATTGTCTGGGACACCTGCAGAGCTAAAATTCATCTCATGTGAATACGCTTGCACTTTGGTGGCACAAACATGATTATCACAGAATCACAGAATCATAGAATAGTTAGGGTTGGAAAGGACCTTAAGATCACCTACTTACAATCCCCCTGCCATGGGCAGAGACACCTCACACTAAACCATGCCATCCAAGGCTCTGTCCAACCCGGCCTTGAACACCGCCAGAGATTGAGCATTCCCGAATTCCCTGGGCAACCCATTCCAGTTCCTCACAAACCCTTACAGTAAAGAGTTTCTTACTCATATCCAATCTAAGCTTCCCCCGTTTAAGTTTGAATCCGTTACTCCTTGTCCTATCACTACAGTCCCTAATGAAGAGTCCCCCCCCATCATCAGTATAGGCCCCCTTCAGATACTGGAAGGCTGCTATGAGGACTCCACGCAGCCATACTGCTATATCCTTTATATTAAAATCATTGCTGTACAATACATGACAGCATAGCTAATACAAAAACAACTTCTACTTCATGAGACTGAACTATATGACCGGAACTCCAGTTGACATTTATGGTATTGATCAGGCTCCAACATTAATACAAAGTGAAACGACTTGGGACATTTATCCGTTTACTGATTAGTGATTCATCTCCTTCCAGATGATCTCAGTATGACAGCACTGTGTATGTTTACATTTTTCTTCATTGAGGAAGCATCAGCTTCATTTCACATGCTGTAAAGGCAGCATTAAAATTACCGTGCTATACCTATACAAAACTAAACCACTTCATGCTACTCTCAAAATTACTCAATTGCCCTAAATTTCTCTCAAACCCCATAGCAACAGCAGCAAACTCCATGTCTAGTAATAAAAGACCCCCCCCCAAAAAAAAAAAAAAAGCTGTTCCACTATGTTAAATTAGTAGAGAATCCTTGAATGGCTGCTGATAAAGTGAATAATATTGTGCATGTCATCACTGAATATCTAAAATCACCTGGAAGATTGCCAGCACAGAATTTATGAATTATAAGAAAATTCTGCACTCAGTAATACCACAAATTCCAGGCAGAGCAGCACTGGAGGCAGCTGGTATGCAGAGTACACAAAGACCATAAGTGGTCCCTACATGTAGCAAAAACAGCGTCAAACTTGTCACTTTAAGCACAGACAATGCACTGAGATGCTCCCTTCCCAAAAGAAGCCTAGATGAAATGAAACACTGTCTTATTTTTCTTTCAGAGAAGCCAGGTGAACACAAGGGAACTGCCAGGTACACTCTCTTGATGGGTATAGTAACACATTCCTCCTCTCTCAGCCTCTCCTGGTGCTTCCACTGGTGCAATGAAGCTCTTTATTTTCTGTCCCAAGTTCTTACTGTCAAGCAAAACTGAGCAATGAATGGGGATACAGTTCAGCTGAGAGCAGAATTTGATTTAATATTCCTATAACACTTTGAACATAAAAATACACAACAGAAGTGCTGTCTTATAAAGCTTGGCAAAATGAATGCAGGGCGACAGCTTCCCTTGACTTGACAGCATTGCTCACCAGACTCCAATGTATATAAGCATAACCTGGCAATGCAGAGAACACTTCAGGGCAGCAAAGAGAGGAAATGTTCCTCCTCACAAATCTAGAAAGCCACTCTATGGCTTTCATCTGTGCATGGGAGGCTCAGCTTTATTTGCTCTGACACAGACATGGTACTTGAATCTTAGGCACTCATACCATACACCTACCACCTAAGACATGCCACGTTTAAAATGCAATTGGCACCAGGAATTTAACCTCTGTCAGTCACATAACAGAGTACCTGACCACCACACTACAGAGCCCCTTGGTGTCTGCCTCTTTACTCCAATAAATATTTGATTATTTATATACAGTGAAGTACGTCACAAGGGATTAGTAGAGAGAGTGAGAAAGAGAGAAGACTAATTGTGTACCAGGTGTGAGGATATCATTTTCAATCCTCTCCTTCACCATTATTCCACTTTCCAGGCGAGCAGTTTGACAACTGCCTTTCCTCCCTGAACCTCTTGCTCTGATAAGGAGTTTCACCTCCAAACAGAGATCTCTTCTTTGGGGAAATGTCAGTGGAATTGACACATTTCCTGAAACGTTTGGGTGGAAAGCACGCTTTCAAAGAAACAGGATGTTACATCTTAAAGCTCCACCACAGAGATACAGGCAACACTTTCATGTGAGTGTAAGTCACAGCAGCAGATTTCTCTTTCACAGAGGGTGGTGGAAGTCTTAACTTAGAGCCTGAGTTTTTTTCTGACGAGGCACAGGGGCTCTGGTGCAGGGCTGGTGCCCAGGGCAGCATGCCTGCCCATATGGAAACGTCCCCAGTACTCTGCTCATTTATTCCTTTACCTAACAAAGCCAAGGTAAACAAAAAGTAGGCTAAATATATC
>JAOEHX010052147.1:0-21969 GCA_025448015.1 Bolborhynchus lineola | reverse complement strand
CTTGTTGACTGCACTAGGATCTAAGTAAAAATCTGTGCAAATTCAAGTCTGTTTAAAATAGTGAATAACCAATTTACCAGTTTCTTTTCATATACAAAAGAAAGACTGTGGAATCTGAATGTGTCCACACACCACTGTGTGACAAACTAATTCTACTGTATAGCCCAATAAAAGACAAGATAGATGGTAATCTGCCTCTTTGTGAAGCAGTACTTCTCACCTCACACCAGAGAGATAAGAGAGAGTGTGGAAAGCTAAAAGGACAGCACTTTATCCCTTTGTTTGAAATTTTTCAATAGACGGCATTTTTAAAGAAAAAAAAAATTTAAAAATGAAATGGGTTCTATTCAAATGCAGCACGAAAGAAAACGGTGTCTTGTTCAGGCTGGGCACAGTGACCTGCCCTAGCCTGTAGTTGAACAAAGGCACAAAAGCAAATGATAAATTTCCATTTTGTTATAAAATATTTCATTAGGGAGCTAATTAAACAGACTGTACTCAAATGCAGCGTATAAACAGTACTGCACATGAAGGAGAGCATTTCTGGGAAGATATTAGCTGATAGCACTAATATAATAGATGATTTTTCTTCTCAACAGTTAGGAACAAAAAGCTTTTTTCCCCATTACCTCATCCTAAGTAGTTTTTCAAATCAAGCCCGTGTTCACATTCATGCTGTCACTGATAATGGATCTCGTGTCAAATAAGAAGAGAGTAAAGGACCTGATAATAAGTGCAATTATAAAACATCAAAAATGGTAGATCAAAGTGGATTTCTTTTATTCCACTGTGTACAGTCACTTCACAGATTTCAGTGTTCCCATCGTGTAGTCCTGACAGGATGTATTAATTTTCTCTATTATCATAGCAACAAGAATGGCACACTTCAGAAAGCAGCTGACAAACGCAGCGCCTCATTATTACTCTGTCTTACTTTTATTCATTTTGTTTATAAAAACACTTTTAAAATCCCCTTCTCCTGAGATTCACAGGCATGGTGATAGCCATCAAACGGTTGATAACCTCGTGATGAACGGAACTCAGGGACAAACTCTCAAGCTTTCTAAGTACTGCCACGCTTCAAAAAAGAAAAATTCACAGCCTCCAAAAAATCCAACCCTGGTAATGAGTTTGTGTTAGAAGAACTTGAAAACTGTACCTAAATATTGCTACTCTAATTCATCTTGGAATAGTATCCATTTTCTAAATCATTACTAAATTCTGTATAGGAATCCTATAGCACAGACTGGTAATTTAACATACACATTGCATTTGAAAAACATAAAGCTGAGGAGTTAAACTAGCTCAGCTTCATTCTTCCTGCCTTGGCCCCATGGGTACCATGACTCAACTCCTGGTGCTGCTGCTCAGGTTTATCACTGCAGCGACAGTTAGAGGCTTCTGAAATGAAATGTGCATGGCAAGAAAATAGTTTTACAGCATTTTCCCACAGGAAAAAATATGGATAGAGGCTTCGACTTCGTTGTCTCCTCAATAAACTATGCTTACACTTCCCTCCCATTAATGCTTGCAAGAGGGTGTGTGGTTTGCTGATCACAAAATGCTGCAGCCAGCACTGAAAATATATAAAGGAATACAGATTCAAACACAAAGAAAGCAGAGTAAGAATTAAGCAAATTGCATAATATAAACAGCTGTATGCAAAATAAAGTTCTGAAGTAATACACTGTCATATAAAATTGCATATCCCTGTTGAAGTGGGTAAATAATAACATTTTACACTAAGCCCTAAAGACTACTAATTTGACATTGTGCTGGGTTCAGCAGCAGCAGTCATTCTTCTCCTTAGTGTCTGGTGCAGTGCTGTGGTTTTGACTTTCAGCCTGGGAATAGCACTGATAACATCGATGTTTTCAGTTACCTCTCAGTAATGTTTAGCCTAACCAAGGACTTTCTGAATCTCATGCTCTGCCAAGGAGGAGGGGAAGCCGGGAGGAAGCAGACACAGAGCACCTGACCCAAACTGACCAAAGAGGTATTCCATACCACAGCACATCGTGCCCACTATATAAACTGGAGGCAGTTACCTGGAAGTGTGAGCTCACTGCTCAAGTCAGGCTGGGTATCAGTCAGCGGGTGGTGAGCGGTTGTGTTTGCTTGCCTTGTTATTTCCCTTATCATTACTATTATTGGAGGTAGCAGCAGTGGTTTGTGTTATACCTCAGTTACTGGGCTGTTCTTATCACAAGCCGTGGGAGTTGCATTCTTTAGATTCTCCTCCCTATGCCTCTGGGAGTGGGGGTGAGGAAGAGGGGAGAGTGAGGGAACGGCTGTGTGGTTCTGAGTTGCTGGCTGACTGAGCTTAAACCATGACAGACATGCAGAATTTCATAGGATAAATTCTATTCTAAGCATGCATGCTAATGTAAAGCATCATGTTCAAAAAGTCTACAGTGTTAATTTGAATTTAGAGTATATTTGACCAGTGCCGACTTTCACGACTAGGTTGAAAATGTAAATCCAAATTAAATAATTTGATTGACTATGACATGGCTGTATGCAGTTGGATATAAACAGAGGTACTATACCATGCTGCCACCCCAAGGAGTAATTATCTTAAATATTGGTATAAAAGCAGATGCAGCAGTTTCACATCAGACCATATGAATACTAAGGCAATGACATGGAGAAGTGATTTACATCTTCATTATTTCTAGACTCTGAGAATCGCTATTGCTGGTACTTTGTAGAGTCATTTGCTAACATTTAAGCAAGTTATGATTAACGCAATTTGAGTAAAATGCATATTGGACACATAGATTATAGCCCTGCTGATACAGTATGTACAATAATTGGTACTGTGACAACAGCTAATTATTTGTAATTTTAAAACTGAAGGATTTTATCCATAAATATTGTGGCTGGAGTTAATAGATCAGTTCTTCCCACAGCCAAAATAAGGTGACAGAAATTATGCACGAAATAAATGAATAATACTTTATCAATATTTAAACCTAATGGAATGCCAATCAGTAACACCAAAGGACATTTAAAGCACTGCTGCGAAGTATAACTGCCAAAATTAGTAGAGAAAGCACACACATCATCATCCACTCACTGTTCTGTGCAACACAATGAAACCTATTAAAAGACAATAGAAAACATAAAAACTATCTCCTTAAAATTCAAGAGATCTAAGATACCAGCATGAAACACTGTTTCAGCTATATGGAAAACCACCTGTCTGCATAAGACTTGGAGTGAAAAAACAGATTCTCAGATGGACTCAAAAAGGAATTACTTCATTGATTTTCATAGTGCTACTCTTAGAACACATCCAAATCACATGTCCTGCAGTTAGCAGGACCTTACTTATCTGCTAATGGTCAAAGTAATGGTCTGTGTAACATGAACACATACATCTAAGAAATTAGATAGCAGAACACCAAGGAAACTGTGAAGAGTTCACTTACAAATGAGCACCTGGTTTATTTCAGGCTAGAAGATCTGAATTTAAAATATTCCAGCAATTTTGAAACTTTGGGAAAAGTGATTTGAAAGGCATTAAAATTCCTAGAACAGGGTGAAAAAAACACCAGTGTTTCACTGGTACGTAAAGGTGATGCACAACCTACAGTGCTCCATAATGGGCAATGAAGGACTTACTCCAATACATGGCACTATTCAGCTGCCTCAGCCACAGGTATAATATGGATGAGGACAACATCACTGAGGTGATTGCTGCAAGCACTAATACCTACTTTTTCTAGCCCTAGGAAGTACATCAATAACTGAACAACAGATTTGTGCACAAACAATAGCTACTGGCAATAGCAGTCTGTAACAAAAAACAAGGCAGCCCACCCCTGTACTAGAAGACTAAAATGTTGGCCTAAGCTGCTGCCAGATTCTAAGGTCAAATCTAAACATTTAAGTAGCCTAAATCAATAAGACACTGAGCATAATACAGGAATGCAAACAGTATTTATGACTCAACTGTTTAGAAATAATGAAAAAAAGGCCCAGGAAACAAAGGATAATTTTAAATTATGAGATTTTTCTTAAAACCTTTTATTAATTTTCCTGTGAATTCCTTTAGTCCCAACAAGAATCATTTAATGCTTTGTCACAATCAAGAGGAACACTGTGTTACTTCAGAAGAAAGCTGTAAATCCTCACATCATCCTGTCAGCACTGCCTCCCCACATGTTCCTCAAGGAGCAGGCAAAGCTGAGGAAGGCTCTGCTTGCACATCAGCTGAAATTTTACAGGAACCTTGGGTGTGCTCATCATTCTCTGGGATTGGAGCAACACACCGATCTTCCTTCAGCTCTTCCAATTTTCTGGCATTACAGAAAATTAATAATTGATGCTTCATTGATTTGGTTATTTTCTTTAGAACGCTGCACAGTTCTTCCACAGCTAAGAGCTACAGAACACTCCCCAAAGCATTCACATTTATCAGTACTTCTCTGACTCACTCAATATCAGTTTATTAAGCCTTAATTTTTACCCTTGTGTTTAACATCAAGGAAGTTACTTTTTGATTGAGTCTGAAGAAACAACCTTTAAAAACAGAAACCGAAACAAAAGCTTTCCCAGCAGAACAATTTCTAAAACTTAATGATACTAGAAGAAACTTCAGTTTCATTTACTTGGGTAGTAATTGCTCAGTCCAACAAAGAAGCCATTTCTAGCAGAAGACTCATATCCCCAGCTCCTTTAAGTGCTTTTGGTATCAGATTAAAAATTAATACAAACCAAACTGCACTCTTCAACTACTTTTTGCATTACTGTTCTGTAAAAGATCACACTATGAAGCACATATAAGACTGATGTTAATATTAAATGTACTGAGCTTTTCTTTCGAGTCTGTGTCAATTTATACAAACAGAAAGGTACTCATCTTTTGGCACTTCAGATTTTCTTGAGCATCTACATCTCAGAATAATCATGAGATGAAAGAACTATTCAGAAATGGAAAGAATGTATTTTGACTAAGCTTCCATTACATTAAAAACAAAAGAACCTAAGAAAGCAGTCAGAGAACTATGCCTGACCATGAGTCTATTAAGAGATGTGAGAAGCCAGCAGAAGTATTAATTTCAAAGTATGCTGTACAAGTGAGAAAATAGTTATTACAAAGATGCACATCTTAATTGCATTTCTGACATAAACAAGTATAAATGCAAACACTGCTACAAATAATTTATTCTGTGTTCTTTAGAATTCACCATCTTTTGCTTCATGAAGTAGAGAAAGATGAAGAACCAGTAATTTTTTCAGCTACCTAATATAAACAGCAAAGGAAGCTACAACTTGTGCTCAGGTGACACAAGAAAAAAAAGTAACCAGTGACAAAAGTAACTAAATTTACAAGGTAAAGAATGGGATCAGCACAAGGTATTGCAAACTGACATGAAGTGCACGGTCAGTGAATAAAACCAGTAAAGTTTTCTTTGGAAGTGTACAATTGGCTTATCAGAAGACTTACTCCTCTAAATACTCTCCCCACAGCCATCTCTAATTCCCTGACACATATACGTACACACATGCTCAACTGCAACAGGACCCCAGCTTTCCTGTGATCTATGGGGTCTGCAGTAGACGTTATGCCCTTTAGGAATAATAAAATACAGAGTTAAGTCACACAAGGTGAGTAAATACATCTGACCTGGGTTCTTTCTACATTCAGTCTCTTCTCTTCATACATCTAATCTGTCAGATGCAAACATCAGCTTGAAGCCCTACACTAATCAAGACTGAAAGTGGTAACAGATGCCCCCAAAAATAAGCTAAAGCAGTAAACCACAAAAAGGTATTGGTGACAAACCTGTTCCTGCAGGTTTTAATGCTTCTTTTAAAATCATAATTGGCACTAATTGCACTACTTACATGGTAATGAACAACACCTGGCCTCAGTTGGATATAAAGGGTCTAACAATGTTTCCTCCTCACCTCAATGACAAAGATTTGAATGTGCACAGTCTCATAGAGATGGGCTTGCCAGATATAAGGTACTAATAATTAGGATGATATGAAAGCAATCTCATTTATTCACAAACTTTAAACAAGAGCAAAGCTACTGAACATTAGTTTTAAATTATTAAAGAGCTAGATTGAAGCTAAGTCTGAAACACAGAGATACAGAGGAAAAATAGTAATAAATGACAAAAGCTTGATTAATGAACTTGTCTTTTGACCTAAAAAGAGGAGATGGATGCACCCACCAAAACAAAATAAGAAACAAACAACAAAACACAACATAAAACCCCTAAACCACCAACCTACTCCCCCCAAAAAAAACCCAAAGCCAACCCAAAGCCCAAACAGAAGGACTCAAGTTACAATGTGGACAGGATAGAAGGCTGCAAAACCAATTCTATCTGGTTTAGCTGAATGGTAATCCACTATATAACACTTACAGTAAAAGCCTGTGTACTGCAGCACTGGCAAAAGTGAGTGCCCTCAGAAAACTCCAACAGCAAGAATAAAATGGTGTTGATGAAGCTCAAATTTGTGACCTACCTGTTTCTAACTAAATAGCCTTCTTCCAACAGAATTGACCTGGACCATCTGAAAACCACATTTCTTCTTACTTTAGTTTAATCAGGGAGCCATTTCCAAAACAACTACTCTAATAAATGCCAAGCTAATTCACTTTATCTCTTTTAAGAGCTTCTGCTTTTTCAACAAAATTACAGATGTCATGCAAGTACTGCCTGAAAACACTCATTTATTGATGCTAATGACCACATCTCCATTTCAGAAGTCCATTTCAGAACTCCCATTGTTCAGCATCTCACAACTTGAAAACAAAGAAAACCAGACAACTACCCAAGTTCAAGTGTCTTATCCAAGTCCAATGTAGGCCAACCCTTTCCAACTAACATTCACACTGTATCACAGGATGAAGGATGCTGCCCAGCTTCTGTAGATCATGTAAAATATAAGCTCTAGATACACTCTAGTGAACCCTTTGTCTGTTCCAGCTGTACATTTGGATTTCCTGATAACTCCAAATGGACTTTTGCACTAAGTATCTTCAGGAAATATTTGTCTGAGGTTTAATTTTTAGTTCTGCTTTGTTTCAAAACTTACTAATATGAACAGGAACACAGTTAACATGATTTGCTATATGTTGCTAATTTTACATTGTTAAAAAAAAAATTGCTTTAATTGTTGATTTTATCCCCAATGTTCTAATTAGCAAACCCGTAAATATTATTTTAAGGGAACTATAATTCAAACTACGATTGTCCTATATGGTAGTCATCAGGAAAAACGCGTGGAAAAACTAAATCCATTCAATAACAGCGTTTGGGAAGAACAAACCATACCAAACTGCTATTACCGACATGCAGAGAGAATTTATGTACTACCAAATATATTTGCACACAATAAAACTCATCTCCTGTCAACTACAACATGTTCAGAATAACTAAATATAACTATGTTTAATATTGTACAAAATGGAATAAAAGCAAAATCTCTAAGACATAAGTTTCACAATGAACACAACCACAAGAGACTTACTCTGATCATGCTTCAACAAAGAACAAAAAGGGAAGAAGAGTTTAAAAGAAAGGACCAACAACAGATGGAGAAAGAATCACCATCTTTCAGTTAGAGATTTGTTTCAAATCAAAGTTCACGTTTTAACACACACGTACTTCAATCAGGGTTTGGCAACACACTGTAGGAATAAGTACAAGCACAAATCGTGATACATATAACCCAAATGTACACAATGTAGAAACAAACATGGCTCATTTGCTCTTTTGACTCAATTAGTAGAAGCTGCTCCTATGTACTAGCAAGGTTTATGATACAGTAATAGATAAATACACAAAAAGACATAGATGTTAGAAGGAAAACAAAGACTACAAGAGGAAATCAAGTTCTAGAATACAGTCACACTACCAGCAGTACTTTAAAGACTAAAGATGGATGCAATAGGCAATGAGCTTGTATATAAGTATATAAACTACACACACTAAAAAGGTACGAAATTTGCTCAGGTTTTAGCCAGCCAGAGGGATTAACCTTACTCTTGGTATCCCCAGAAGGAGATTGTTTTAATGCTGCTAATAAGTTCTGCTTTAAGTTGTAGCTGAGGCAGTATGAGTGGAGTGTGCCTCTTAGTATTCATCCTAGGAACCTTTCGATAGCCTTTTATTGTCTCTGCAGATGATGAGGTGAAAGACTGACACTTGCAGAATTAATATAATACCTAATGAAGAAGATCTGTGTAAAAATCATCCCTGCAGAGGCAAAACCACAAACACAAGTTAAAAGACTTACTGTTTAAAATAAAAAACACAACAAAAAGTAAAATCCCACAAGCAGTTTTTCAAAAGTCTTTGAAGTCAAAATTATCCAAATGCAGCTTATTAAATAAGACCCCTGAATTCCATAGGAACACCCTTCTCAAGGACACTAACGGGTTCAAATTGTGGCGCTACATCTCTCAAATGATGCAGTGGAAAAATTATGCTTTAAGATGAACACAGTCTTGCTAAACATACATGGTGGATCGGGGTGAGCCAAGACCTTTGCGCACACATACACCAACAGCGCCACTGATCGTTGCATCAATGTATAATACCTTCTATGGTCTAAACTGACTTTGAAGTCAGCACAGTTTCTCCACACAAGTGATGTATCTCTTCCAGATGATCAAGGTTTTCCACTCAGACATTATCTAATCTTTATACCAATAATTTTTCCAGTAATTTAATGATAGTAAAGCTACTCCAACACCGTGGCTGTTTAATATACGATTTGTTGTGAATGTTCCTGTACATAAATATAGATACATTTTTACTAGAAAAAAGAAATAAGAAAAAAAAAATAAGAAAAAAAGTCAACTTTGCATTCTTTTTTACCCTCTAGTTTTCTCTATGCAATTTGTTCCATTACTTGGTATTTGCTAGAAAAGACCAGATTTATGAACCTACTTTGGCCATGCAAACAGAACCATTCAGTCAGTCCTAGAAAATATGATTAGAAGAGATACATAGAACCACTAGGTCATGACAGCGAATAATATAAATCACCATGCTGTACCACCCATTTCTCAGCCCAAGTCTTATTTCAGCCTTTGTACCAATGTAGCATAAGCATACATATTAAACAGCTCTCTGGATACGTACACATGGCATGCACACGATAATGAAAACATTGATAAAACCCCCTTTCATTCTTGGTCTGATTTTTAGTAATACAATTTAAAAACACCACCAAAAGACAAGAAATACAATCTATATGAAACTCAGAGCTCCATCAATCAACCAAAGAAAAAAACCTAACTTTATTATGAGACTTCAGGAAGAAAAATCAAAGTCTGCAGCAGAACGCAGGAGGTATTCCAAAAGGTGTGTTGTTTCCATTATATTTTAGGTTGGAGGAGGGAGAGATTTAGTGTGAGAGAGGAGATTATATAATGTCTAATTGACACCAAAAATAATAGTTAAGCTTATGAAAAATCAATAAAGATAAACTTGAAAATAAATAGCAATTTAAACATTCACAACTGTGAAAGAGAATGACAAAACAGTAATTACAGTTAAGGCTGACATTCTGTGACAAATGACTTTGTAATTCACATCTGACAACACCAGATTTTATAGGAGAGAAATCATTTATAGGGACAATTAAGTACAGATTCAGCATTTGAACTCAATTTCTCACTTTTTGTCAATTTAAGTTATGGCTTTCTTATTTATTTGTATTTTAAAGTCACAATTCATTTTGAAGGATTCTTTTCTTGAAAGCTAAAACTGTATTGTACTTCTGGTTACAAAAATACTGATTTGTAACACAGATCAGCAAATACAAGTGCTGATGTAGCTTCTTTTCCTAAGGAAACCAGAGCTGACCTCAGTCTTTACATATACTTAAATTTGACAATGGGAAACTACAATTTTAATACTGCACCAAGTTTCAAACTACCTGGGGATAGTTTGAGGCTATCAATTTTTCTTCACTGTGAAGAAAACTCTCTTTGTCATAAATTCTCTCCATCTCTCTCCTCTCCATAAACAACAGACCTTGCTGTCTGTTGTTTCACACCCTGAAGCACCTCGACTTATTTTCCCAAGTGATACCTGACAGAGTATTAATAAGTTCCTTTTCTTTGACTACTGAAGTTAATTTTTCTCATTCATGTTATCTAAAATGCATTTACATTTGGAAAAGAAAACAATGTTCTTCTTCACATTAAAATCTTCTATTATAATAAAGAAAATACAATTCAACTGAAAACATCCAATACAGGTGCTCAACTCTGCAAGAACTGATGGAATAAAAGATCCCACACAGGAAGAGTTAATGGATAAATGCATATGTTGCAATATTAAAAAACCAAACCAACTAGCATAGAGGGTACTGCTTTGACTCTTTGGAGGATTATTACTCTAGAAGTCCAGATTTTGAAGCAGAAAAAAATAATTATACCATAGTGACTTTACTCTTCTGAAGCCTACCACTTCCTATGAAGACAAATCTGTAATAAATAAGGTCAGCACTTAGAAATAAGGGCATTCAGCAGCCTGACAACCAATAGGCAAACCTATTACATTGTCAACCGTAAGACATATTGGATGGGTAAGATTTTCCATTTTTCAGGCCCAATTTTCCTCTTGCAATTATGTTAGTCATTGCTGGGTTTACAGCTGTACCTTTAATTACCCTATCACTTCAGAGAGTTATGAAATAAAGACTTCATCAGTAAATATCACAAAAAATCCTTGTCTGACATTTTAAACTGACTTTTGAATTTAATATGTATTTTTTTTTCTCCATTATGTTTATTAATAAGGGTTCAGGTAACTTGTTTTTAGTAAGATTTGCTTTGCATAATGTTTGTGTCTAAGTTCCCTATGTACATATTAAGACACATGGATCAGAGATGATTTCATGCTTATATAGGAGATTGATCTCCATGTGAGAGCTGTCATGTTCTGTAGAGGTAAGGGAAGAGCTGGCAGTGCTCCAAGCACAGCCACATCTGTAATCCTCAGGTTAGCTCTCCTCACTCCCACACATACTTCGCAGACCACAGAGGAAATATTTCACCCCCCTCTCAATTTTCCCCCAAAACAAAATAGGCACTAGGAAATTAAATAAAGTAGGTCTGGATAACTGAATAGGTTATAATGGGAGCAAGACAGCTAACAAGTAATTCTGCCATGATGGCGCAGATGGGGAGAGGAAAATTAATACAGTGTTAGCCCACACCAACCCTAGCAACACTGTCTTAGGAAGACGACTTCAAGACAGTCTTTTATATGAACCACATTTTTTGCTGAACATTGCTGCTCCAAGTAAGAATGAAGTGCTGTAGCTGTTCTTCCCAAATGTACACGTTTTCAGGGAAGAAAACAAACTAGAAGAAAAACACAGGTGTGTGAACACAGCTGGAGAGATAAGGACATGACTTCTACACTCTAATTTTCTGTTGTACTGGAGGGGTCTGAAGCACATCTCTCAGGTGCCTTGACAGACTTGTTAGATCTCTGGTGCTTCAGCAGAGCTGTTAAGAAAAATTTTAAGCCAAGAGCTGATAGGAGTCAATTCCATCACATTTTTTAATTGGTTGCTACAAAAATAAATGAGGTTTTACAATACAGTAGCTGAAAACTGTGAAACCTAATGGGATAGATTTTCCTCTACTATTAAGGATTTAACAGACCAATGTGCACAAACACACAGAAGAAAATCATGCAAATGTCGATCTGTAAGCCTCCAGCTCTGCTGACCTAGCCTCACTGCAAAGTGATATCCAATGGTATTGCTATCAGCAAGAGAAAGGCCTTTGTCAGGCAGGCATTGGCTGCAGCCTTTTGTGATTCTTAACAGAAAAACAAAGCAGAAAAATAAAGATATGAAAAACAGTTGTAGGGTTGAATTCCCAAGAGTATCCTCAGTAAGATGACTGAGTCCTCTTCCCCACTGAGATCGGAAATGTGTTTGCTACAAATATGGTTATTCCACAATTATGCTACTGGAACAATTGGCCATGGACCAACTTCACTCAATCGAACCTGCCATTCTTTTATCAGCAGTAAACTGGGAACAAACTTACAAGATATTTAAATGATTTTTTAGAGAAAAGGGAGGAGATTTTTTCCCAACTGACCTTTTAAAATATACCTCTGCTGAATAAAGACCTTCTGATCGCTAATCATGAGGATCTCACAGCAGTGAAAAATCTCAGAGGCAGTTCCCATCTTCCTGAGACTTGTTTACATTACACATCAGCTCTTCCATAGTCAGCAAGACCCAGCTTCATGGCTCTGTTCGCTCAGAAGAAAATATAAATGTTTCTGTGACATAGATTTTTGTGTGGCAAATATTCTGAAACTATAGCCAGGACTCAGGACCTGCAAAACATCCGCTGAAGTATCAGCCATTGAAAGCTACACAAATAACTTCTGAAGAGTAAACATGCAAGCTTATTTCACTCACAAAAATAAAGGCTGAATCTGGAATGAGTCATCAGAGAAGCAGTATTCAGCAAAACTTACAAATCTATCTATTTATCTATCCATACATACATACATACATGCACACACACACCTATTTATACTTAAGTGCCTGTGAGCCAGCAGCACAAAGTGTCTAGAAATTATGTTAGTGAGGCAGGGGAAACTAGTACTAAGCAGTCAGCCTTCAGCAGCCATTTCCAAGCCTTCAGCCATAATGTGAATGTAGAGGAAGATAACTTCAATGAAAGCAACTACTGATCGTAAGAAGGTTGAACTCTTCCTTTCTGTGCCAGTCATGAAAAATAAACTTCCATGAAAGTAAGTATGATAAACAAGTCTTGAAGTAATGGGAAAAGGCCAATTTATATGAAAACCCAAAGCATATTAGGGCTAGATCTTGCCTCTCTCTCTTAAAAAACAAATGGAATTCACACTAACAAGCTGAGGTGAGAAATGGTAACACAGCAGTGTCAAGAATCTTTTTTAGGGGAAGCCATAGTTAAAAGAAACTTCCAAACATGCAGCTTATTAGTAAGGAGCATAGTCAAGCTTGAAAGTACTGCATGAGCTTCAGACAGTCCATCTGAATCACAGCATATTACCGTGAATAGAGCCATCTGTACTGGCAAAATGCAGTCAAGACTAATGTTGCAAAATTGAGCTTGTAGCCTTTAACACTCTGAAAAATCTATTGAGAGAGTTAAAGTTTCCTGTGATGCAAGTGTTTATAATTTCATTAGCTGTACTATAACACACATAAATTGAGGTATTCATCAAAACAATTAAATACAAGTCAAAACTGGTTGAAAACAAAAGCTAGTTGGGCTTTCCAAATGTAATTTTATCAGTACATACTGCTACAATTGTTTGGTTTTTTTTTTAAATCCCTGCCAACTTTTCCTCATCCATCAGCAGGCCTTCAACATGGGATCAGCTGTCACATGCCAATTAATAAACCTGAAAACAAGCTGGATGCTCTAAATTACTTTAATGTGAGAAAGAGAAGTTGGTGGCTGCTTAAGCTGTTACACCATCCTCTCACCTTAATACTGAAGGTGGAGTGGCCTGGCAATTTAAGTTAATGTAACTCAGGGAAGCCATAATTCTGCTCACTCTACCATTTCTGGTTACTTCTCCTGGCCTGGCTCCACTGTGCAATTGCATAGTAAACTAGCTCAAGTTCTGCACTGGGAATTAACCTAGCGAAAGAACTATATATTTTGTGTAGGTCAGCTCTGATGCCTGAGAGGAAACAGGGACACTAGGATAGCATCACAGAGATGGCAGGATTGTGTCAGTGACTGTGATCTATGTTTTTTATGAGCAATAAAAGAACAGCCTCAGGGTAACATAAGGTAACATAACGAGCAGCACCCTTCCCATCCCAAACCACCCCTCACTGGAAACCTGCAAATACAAAGGAACTGACTTCTAATGGTGTCCACAGTACTCAAAAGGGAATTTAAAAATAAAATTGAAGAAAATGCATAAAGGTCAGCTGACAGATACCTCTGTATTTAGTTGTTCAATCAAAGATAAAAGAAGAAACTTAAACCCATTGAGCCATGGATCGTCTGTGGAATAAAAGTTGACAGAATTGGAACCATAAAGAACTACTAAGCGAAGCTGTACATTCCCCTTGCTCCTGACTCTTCTGTTATCCCATTCCCTACGTAAACAGATAAGGAAATAAGAAGCCCCATCCTGTAAGTGCTTCCTATCAGCAAGAGTACTCATCGAAGTCAATCACAACTTTGTGTACAAGCTGGTAAGACGTGGATGCTTGTGAAGAAATGGTTTCATAAAAAAAGTATTTTAAACAAAGAAGATTTATTTTTATTAAATTATCTCTCTCTGTATTCTTGTCATTCTGGGAAAACAGCCAGGAAAGAGATGTGGGGGTGTGAGGGAAATAATCTCCTGCAATAGCAACAGAACACATGAAATTAGTAATGTTATGAATTGAGCCATTTTTTCTACCTTCCCAAAATACAAAACAATACGTTGCAGCTTTAGCTTGACACAGGCTCTATTTCTGCCAAAGGCAGTCAAAACTCTTAAAGAAAGAATAAATGTAGACATCATTCCCATTAGCATGTCTTTAAACTTCAGTTTCATAGACTCTGTTGAAGCATTTTGGAAAGGATCCACTGGCAACCCAGTGCCTCAGTCCTGCCTCCACCTGAGCAATGCTGCAAGTGCTTCTTCAGCAAACGCATGGTTAAAACAGGGCACCCAATACTGACAACTGTGGTTTTCAGATAGGAAACCCAGATGCCTCATGATGAGCACTTACATGCCAAGATCCCTTATTAACTATTTCCCTTTAGAACTGTGTAACAGCAAAATTGAGGTAATGTACTTTCTAATGCAGCAAGATATTCTCATGTCCTGACCTTTCATTCATTTGGAAGGATGTTCTGCAAGAGCCAAGTTAATAATGTATTTCTCTCTTTTTGGCAGCATTTAGAATCACAGAATGGTAAGTACATTTATAAGTACTATTCAGACAGGTGCTGCTGATAGAATTTGTTTGGTGGGACTGCAATCACCAGTTGGTGAATGCTGGATGGAATAAAAACATTTCCTGCATGTTTCATCAATGGAAAAAGAGTGGATCACTTGGATCCTAGCTTATCTAGTATTCAAAGTGCACAGGTTGAGAGCACGTTGTTGCCCACTACATTTTCAGCATTGTTATTGTTCTTTTTAAAGGCTGGATTCTATAAGCTCCATGCTCTTCACACTAGTTACTAGTTTCTCAAAGCAACCTTTTTCCACAATTACACAGATTGCATGTACAACCTCCTCCCCCTTTTTTAATTTTTTTTGCCCGCTTCCTTCTATTCCCTCTCCCTCCCTTTCTGATTATTGCCCAACTCTCTCTTTCACCTTCAATGTACAACTCTTTCATTATACACTGTCCCCATTTCCTCTGTCACATTCTCACAACACATCTCCACAATCCTGCATGCTGCATGTGGCCACGGCATCATGCTAGTGAGAAGTGTAGTTTTGATCCAGAGCAGGCACATACATACTCTTTACCTACTAACCTGGAAGCCTGTCCGCCCTTCCAAAGCAAGCAGCGATAATTTTCCCCTGCAGGCATTAAAAAAGCAATCATTTCTACCTCCAGTGGGTCATGACAGATTATGAAACTGCTGCTATGCCAGCACTAGAATACTGTGCTTCTTATACTTAAATGGCATGGGAAAAATCTTCAGGTAGAGAAAGACTGCACAAATTTTGCTTCTGTTTTATAGATTCTCCCCATCTCCCCCGTCCCATTAGTTTCATTGGCATAAACTCCTAAAACTAGTAAGGGTGGTGGAGGTAGGCTTGCTAGTAGCCTCATCTGCACTTGCCTGGTACTATTAATACATCACACATGACCTCTAGCAAGATCTCAAAATGATCTGAAGACACCTGAGGTCCATAAGAATAGTATGCCAAAAACTTCTTACAAAACTTCTTTAATAAAATAATTCAGCAGCCCAGAAAACAGAAGAAAAACAATAAACTGAAGAGATTTAAGGACCACTACTTCTGGAAGTAGACAGAAGCAGCCTTACGCACACATGCACGTGTCCTCATGAGGGACTTCAACTACATTGATATCTGTTGGAGGGTTGGTATGGCCTGGCATGAGCAATCCAGGAGGTTCCTCAATTTCCTGGAAGACAACTTCCTCTGCAAGTAATAGAGGAGCTGACAAAGAGAGGTGCCATGCTTGACCTCCTGCTCCCCCCAGCAGGGAAGGGCTGGTTGGAAATGTGACACTCCAGGACAGCCTTGGCTCTAGCAGTCAAGAGATGGTCAGGTTTTTGATCTTCAGGAGAGTGGGAAGGGCACGCAGCACGCTCTCTGCCCTGGACTTCAAAAGAGCAGACTTGGGCCTCTTCAGGAACCTGCTTACTAGGGTTCCATGAGATAAAGCCCTAAAGCACAGGTGGGCCTAAGAACGCTGGCTGATATTCAAGGATCACCTGCTCTAAGCTCAGGAGCATTGTGTCCCAAGAAGGAAATGGGGCAGGAAGGCCAGGAAGCCTTCATAGATAGATAAGGAGCTGCTGAAAAAGCTCAAAAGGAAAAAGGAAGCTTATAGAAGGTGGAAGTGAGGACAAGCAGCCTGGGAAGAATATAAGGACACTGTCCAGGGCCAGTCTCACCTCTGTGCCTGGCAAGATGCTGGACAGGGACTCTTCATCAGGGAGTACAGGACAAGGAGTAATGCACTTAAAACTGAAACAAAGATATAAGGAAGAAGTTTGTTACTGTAAAGGTGGCGAGGCACTGGAACAGGTAAATGCTTCATCCCTGGCAGTGTTCAAAGCCAGGCTGGACAGTGCCCTGGGCGACATGATCCAGCATGTGGCATCCCTGCCCATGGCAGGGGTGTTCTAGCTAGATGATCTTAGGGTCCTTAACAACCCAAACCATTCTATGATTCTAAAACTGCTAGTCCAGAAAGCTGCAAAGCAGGCTGGATAGAAAGCAAGCATTACAGCTGGTAAGTTCCATGTCATAGAAGAACATAAACACATCAAAGCCCACTCTGGTCTATGTTCAGAGACTACATTCCTCTTGAGGAAAATTACCAGGAAGCAAAGTTTAAAAACACAAAGAAAACACAGGTGTGAAATAGGAGAGTCTTTCTTATTCTAAAAAAAGTGTGCAAGAGAGGAAAAGAGTAGCTTCAGGGCTGATGGAAGGCCCAAGAGAAAAACAAATTGGAGCTCCCTCCTTCCTCAAAGCATGGAGATGAAGGAGATTAAAAAAACAAAAGGAAGAACTAATTCCTCCACTGCCTTGTTCTTCAAAGGAGGAAATGAGGTGACAGGTCACTTATCCCACCAGGACAAGGCTGTGTGCCAAGTAACTGCGGAATACTTCGGGTGAACTGTAGCTAGGTCTTTTAGAAGTATGCCAAAATCTTGCAGGAGCAAAATCATTTGTTCATTACAGTATCAGTCTGTAGCTTTTAGTAACCACACAACACAGAATATAGGGTTTTCACTTTCTAAGAGCATAACTCAACCAATAAAACTGAAGATCAAAGCTGTTTTCTCCATTTGTCTGGTCAGTAAGTGATAGCACATGCTTAATTTCATAAATAATTCAAGCTAATGGGAAGTATTAACTTTAAAGAAAATATTAGCAAAAATAGTGCTTAGGAAGCACAGCCAACAGTATAAAAAAATACTCATTCTCTTGGGAATAATTACATTTATAGTCATTAAATGCATCCCCAATGTAGACACAAATGGGAGAGTGCCTAGCACTTCATGCAGCTCCAGCAAGGTGCTGCATGGAGAAATGTAATTGGCTGAATCCCAATTACAGAATGGACTCAGGGTGAGAAAGGCTGCAATAGAACTATAGCTAAATCCAGATGTCTTGGCAATAGAAATTAAAGTCGGACTATTGTCTTTTTTTATGTGATATCACTCTTCTCGATGCTCCTAAAGTTGATTTTACCAGCAATGGTCTTTATTTTTCCCTTTTCACCCAAAATGTTAAGACAAGTTCTTTAGAATCTTATTTCTCAAACCATCAAATACACATCAGAAGAGATGAGAGCAATCCAAAATAACAATTCATCTCCCTGGTTAGATTACGTATGTCATCCAGACCCATTAATAAAAGAGGACTCTTCAGTAAACTTTCGATAATGTCTGATTCTAAAAGAAGTAGATATGTGGCAGGATTTGTTGCAACCCTCTAGCAAAGCAGGTGAATTATTTGGTATACAACAGAAGTGACTGGTGAATGTGTTTAGGCTAGTGGAATATTGCAAGTATCAGGCACTAATGAAATACATTGTAATGGGATTGTTCATTGGATATCTTAAAATTGAAATTACAGCACATGATAATCACTACACAGCTGAAAATAGAGAAGCAACCATCACATTACCTGTAAATTAAAAAACCCTCAGGCTACATACCACATCTTTTACTGAGTTGAAATCTATACGTGTGGACACATATATTTTTAACAGTGCCAATCAATTATTATGTACTGCATCCTGAAATTACATTACCCACTGTATAGATCTACAAAGCAAGCCTAAACCAGCCTCTGAATGCAATATTCTCCAACTGCTATGTCAAGGACTTAACCTCCAGAATTAACACACCCTGAAAACATATCCCTACAAATCCAAACAAGAAAGCAGGACAAAATGCCAACCAGCAAAACTAGTACCATTCCTAGAAGGAAAATCTACCTGTAAATCCCAGGAAGGACAACAGCTGTCCAGCTGCTATCAGTTAACATTTGTGAAACCCAAGAGCAACACACGGATTTCTTTTCCTTTCAGTGCTGGTTTCAAAGAGAAGATGATAGCTTGCTACTGCTATCAAAAGTTCTTCATCTCAAGTAGTGTAAATCTTTATACTCAACCTGGATGTTAGAAACTGCTCAAACCAGCTAATACCACGTGATAATGTCACTTCTTATTTTGCCTTTTTATAAACCTACAGAGCTGTAAATTAAGTCGTTAAGAACTATTTTTAATATTGCATTGCACCAATATCTGAAATATTATGAAAAATATCAGGTGCTGAATAGTTCAAATTAGATGCCTACGTTTAGCAGGTATTTTTCACTTAATTTGTATGTATGTGAATTCACCATCCATAAAAAGGAGATAATACGCCCCTCATTTCCCAGCGTTATTGCAAAGAGAAATACATTAGCGTATATGAAGTATTTGAACACTGCAGTGATGAGCATCACAGAATTGCCAACAGGAAATTAAGACTGCTTTAAGAACAAGGTCTGAATAGTGGTAATAAATAAGGCTTAGGCTATACATTGGACCATTAAAATAAACTAAAATACTGAACAGCTTGTCATTATGCTGGCACAGGCTATTCTGCACACCCAATATGAGAGGGGTCCTGAGAGAGGGCATAAGCAGAAAATGCATCTAGTGACTGTAACACAATGCATATGCACACAACCCTTTAATTCTGACACCAGAAATTTTGTGACAGCTAGACTTGACATTCATAGGTCATTATCATAAGAAAAAGAGCATAAATACAGAAAAGCAGCATTATTCATGTGAAAGAGAAAACAATGCTGAAAACATACCTGTAGGCAGACAGGAATACTCGGTACTGCTCTAAAGATTCCATTTTAAAAAGGTGGTGACACATTATAGAATTCTTTTTGCTCGAATCTTTTAATTTAAGAGTGAACACTTATCATAACTGATGAACACAGGAATGCGAGTTCCTCTGTTCCAGTTCTTCTTCCCGCTAGATATCTGTACACAACTACAGAAGACCATTATTCCTACTTCTTTGGGAACATATTTTGTTTAATTTCGTGGCATAATGCTTAGATACACACATACACACTCTTACTTCATTCACCTGTTCAATTCTCTGTGACCTTTGCCTATATGAAGAACAAAGGTAGAGACTTCAGTATGTGCTTTAAGACCACAATGAAGTAAATTCTGCCCTTATATAACTAGGATTATACAGCAGGGCTGAAACCTTCTCATTCATAAAATTAATGGATTACTTAGTATGCAAGTGATAGCAATAATTAAATTAATTGTCATGTGTATTTACACATAACGAGTGCCTTTGCCATAAGCTATTATTAGCACTTATAAGTTAATTCATAATGAGGCAGCAGAACTAAGCATGAAGATGCTAGTGCCTGCATTTTAGTCTTCTAGAGGAGCATAACATCATGTCTGCTCCTATTCTGCCACCTTGCTTAATGCACATCAAATCCTGCAGCCCTTCCTCAGGTAAAAATCCCAAACAAATGTTTTCACCCAAGCAAACAGTCAGAAGCCAAGTAACAGTACTGTTGCCTTTATAAACAAGTTTTGACTGGGCTTTGCCACCAGTGCTGAGCTTCACTGGGCTGCTCAGATGCTGGGTACTTGCCCGCTTCCAGAACACACTGCTGGGCCTGTGCTTCGTGCAGTCACATTCACTCCTAGTCCTTTTAAAACAAAACCAGACTGACACAGAACTACAACTCTGGACCTCGTTACAAAAATTCTAGGCCAAGGGTCATTTTTTCATATGCCTTCATGTCGAGAGTGCAGTCATGAATTGTGCTCTAGTGTGAGATAATAAAATGCCTTTAGTACATTCCTCTGCCTCACTAGATGCAGCTGTCACAAAACAACAGTAACACCCCTGTGCAATAGACAATAAAAGAGAAGGTAGCCTGTTACACACCCCAAAGGCTGTTGTAAACTTATTTAAAAACACGGATCTATTGCAGTAAAGTTAACATATTGTTTCAGATTCATACTTAAGTCCAATTTCTCTGGCTCTCCATAAACAATAACAGCACCTAATTTACAAAACTTGTTTCTAGGCAATTTCATTTAATTTTTAAACTTGAAATGTTAATTATTAATATTTTTATACTATTTTTTATATTTGTTTTTCCCCCACTGGCATCAAACTAGTCCATGGATGAGACATTTAATGCTAGTTTTCCTCTAAAGAAATAGTAAGGCTTAGACAAGCAGAACTATCTCTTCACATTAATTGTAAGTTAATGATGAGCAAAAGACAGACTGCTAAAGGAGAGTCATCAGTCCTATGCAGGAAGTCAAAGACACATCCTGCAGGCAGTCTTTGCAGATACATGACTTGGAGCAGAAATAAGTTACTGTGATACAAATGCTTTGTTAAGAAGCAGGTAACAGCTGAGATGATGCGCTCCACACCTAGGCTATACCTGGTATAAAGATAGATCAGGATTTATCTCATTCACAGCAAGTATGCAGGGGAGAACCACAGATGAGATAATCAGCCTGTATTTAGATCACTACATTCATAACAAAGCAAAACAAACTCTACCAATTAGTAACCACTCCCACTAGGTTCTACTTGTTAAGAGTGTTCTTGCCACAAGGTAACTAACTAAAAGCCTAGTCAAAGCATGTCAGCCTATAAGTTTCTGAATCAGTAGGTCAAATTACAGAATAGCATTCATCAAGTTCCTAATTTATAATAAAATTACAAAATTATTTACTTGGCTTTTAGGTTTAAGCTGGTTAATTTATATATGAGAGTATTTAAAGTTTTCCTTTACATGAGGCCAACGCTGAAATTCTGAAGCAAAGACAGAAATGGTAACAGAAGATTTTAATTACCTGTATTGAATGTTTGGCACAACATACAGACATGATCAAGGGACATACAGAATTCACAATTCAAAATTTTCCAAAGCTAGTATTTGGCAAAGCCGGTTTCTGACAGGTGAGATGAAAAGTAATCCCAGGTGAGACATATGCACTGACAGAGACTTTGGGGATCAGCCACTCAAAATGAAAAGTGGATTAATTAGCAGTGTCCACCCTTAATCAAGAATTCTGGGAACTGAAGAATTCAATGTCTAGACTCCTCTGATGACTACAAACTCCAACAGAGGCAGAGTGCTAGAACGGCTGGAAAACTTTTAGAAGAAACAGACCTTGCATGCCTGGAATATGAAGTGCAAACTACACAGGAGAAAAAGAAGC
>JAOEHX010052146.1:17139-27872 GCA_025448015.1 Bolborhynchus lineola | reverse complement strand
GCACAAGTCCAGGTAGATGACATCAACTGCTCTACCCCTGTCCATCAGTTCCATAGCCCCATCATAGAAGGCCACAAAATTGGTCAGGCAAGATTTCCCCTTAGTGAAGCCATGCTGGCTGTCACCAACCACCTTGTTGTTTCTCATGTGCCTTTGCATGCCTTCCAGGAGAATCTGCTCCAAGATTTGCCAGGCACAGAGGTGAGACTGACTGGTCTGTATCTCCTAGTTTGCTCATTCCCTCAAGCTGCTCTGGCCTGAGTACTCTGAATGAGCTCACTGCCTTCATGGTCCTCCCTGTCTTCTCACTGCTTTCCTGGGATGAAGGCTATCCCAGGAAGGAGGGAAAAATTACACTGGTCCTGGTTAGAACCCAACCACCACAAGCCTTCTGGTGACTTCCCATTGCTTCCCAGCATCTCCCTACCTGCCAAGCTGTCCTTGCATAGCTGTTGTAGAAAGAAGTGCAGAGTCAACAGGGCATCCTCCGTATTCCTGCTGAGCGCTTCTGCCAGGAACTCCACATCTTTCTGAAGATGGCCCCAGAATAATTTTTCCACATCGTCTGATTTCTCTCTCATCAGGTCCAGAATGGCCTGAAGGATGTAGCAGGTTCCTCCCTTAGGCTCCCAAGGAGGTCTCCTCCCAAGCTGGGCTGAGCACTCCACACAGGTTGGTGCTCACTTACCTGTTTGTGTAGATCCCCAGCAGGAGAGAGGAATAGAGCAGAGCTCTTGCCAGAGCCATGCAAATAAGGGACAGGCACTTCTCCAGCTCAGTCCTCTGTGAGATGGGGCTCTCCAGGATGTAGCCTTTCTCCGCTGTATCCTCAGAGCTGAGTCAAGGAGCAATCACCCACCACGTCTTGTGCTAGGTCTCACCATGCAACCATGAGGCAAAGAGACCTTTGTTTTGGCTATTTCCCCTGTGCCCAGGGCACAGTGAGAGGGTTAGGTGGATGGGTGAAGACCTCTGGGGCTGCAGAAGGTTGACTTACACTTTCTTCTGCATAAAGCCTTTCTTAGGTCTGTGAAAGGTTCCCCCAATGGTGGCACCACACTTGCATGTCTTCACTTCCATGGGTAGCCCACACTGCATTTGGACACGTGAGGGTGGAGTGAGAGAGGAGACTGGGAGACTGCCCAGGTGCTAAAGGCTTCAAGCAAAAGCTGAGGGCACCCAGAGCACCTCCATGGCTTCTGCCTGGCTTTCTACATGGGCTCATTGCAACAGCCAACAGGAGGCGGGAGGAGATGTGAGCAAACATCTCCAGACCAACCAGGTTATTCCTATAGCCCACGGGACATGTCTAGGAGTCAGTCTGGGAATGAGACTAAGCAAGACCTGGAAGCACTCCATGGGGAGACACAAATCCCAGCTCCATTTAGCCCAGTGCCTTGCTGGGAGATGAACACACCTGAGTTGGAGAAGAGCCCAGCTGGCTTCTGAGCCTTGCAGTTGCTCTTGCAGCTAAAAGACCACTTGGCAGAGGTGGCACTGGAGTCCACATTAGGAGAGGATCAGGGCAGCAGCAGGAGAATCTATAGCAGCCACCCAGAAGAAGCAGCCAAGCCAAGAGACCAAGATGTGTTTCAAGATGGTGCAAAGGGGATGAGCACCTGTGGGAGCCAGAAGACCTGAGAAGCTCCATCCCACCCATGGAAGTGACAGAGATGCAATGAGAAGTGCAAGAAGACAGAGCTGCAAAGACCACGAACCAGAAGGAGGCACTTACTTTGGTGACAACCCAGTACAAGCCACACTGACAGCCTAGAAAGAGGACACAGTTAGTCTGTCATCTCCACAGCAACCTACATGATGGGAACATGGCTGTAAACTCGCCAAGTGACCCCCATTTCCTGGAATCCAGCCCCACCACATGCCTCTCGCAGAACTTCTCAGAAAGGACCCAAAGTTACTCCATGCAGGTGGAGATCAGGAAGGATGAACTCCACCTTCTACACAGAAGGATGGATATGGCCTGCAGGAATCTGTAATCCCTTCCCTCCATCCCTTGGCCAATCTTTATCAGTTGCTGGTGGGTCCCCAACATGCACAAGAGCAGTGAGATTCCCCCAATACTTACTCCAGATCTTCTCTGTCTCACCAATTTTCCAGTTGTACTCATCAAAAAGCAGGTCTCCAGGCATGGTGGGAAGGTACCCCTTGCAAAGGAAACAAAATAGAAGTTGAGGTGTGGAGTAACTATCTCCCTTACTCACTTCCCACCCTTCTAAAGCCAGCAGTGGAGAGGAAAGGTCCTCCTACATGGCCACTGTCATCAGGGAGAAACTTCTGGTGAAGAATGGGGACCAGGTGAAGTACATGAGATAGAAAGACGTGAGGCTGGAGTGGACAGACAGGAGCAAAATCCCCGAGAGTCCAGTTATCTAGGAGTTTTCATTCTGGAACTGAATATGCCATGAGCCAACCATGATCTTGATGGGAAGGCAGATGAGCCACTTCCAGGAAAAGCAGCAAATGTCCTAGTTGCTTCCTTCAGCCCTCCAATAACAGGAACAACTCATGCATGGACAGACCCAAGGGGAATGAGCATTTCCACCATCTCGGTGATGGAAGAAGTTTGGCAGAAGGAATATTGAAGCTCGGGCTGGGCTTCAAAAAACTTAATCTCTACCAACAAAGCTCTGCCAGGCTCCTAGCTCCCCTTGAGTCAGTAGAGAGATGGGCACCACCCGTAGACCATACATCTCATCTATATTTGAAGGAGACAAGGATGAATAGTCACAATTTCTTCTCAGCCCAATGAAAAAGAAGGAGGAGGAGCAATGATCTACAAAGCAACAAGCTGACCAGGACACAGGACAGTGCAGTGGAGAGAGCTGTCCACCTCATCCTTGGAGACTCACCTTCACCACGTCAGGCTTGAAGCTGATGTTCCTGAGGAGGTGAGTGATGCGGCTTGGGAACAAGGCCAGAGTGAGCGCAGTGTGGAAGACAACCTGCTGCAGGCCTGGGTCTTCACCATTACCCAAAGCATCCACGATCTTCATAAGCTTGTCTTATGGCAGCTCATCTGTGCTGGACGGCAACTGGAGGATGTTCTCCATTTGTCTCGTGACAGACTACAAAGGTTGAACAAAACAGACATAAGTGAAGGCAACCAGCATGGCAGCTGCCCATGAAGGTTCTGGCTTCACCCTTAAGGTTCACTGTCCATGCCAAGCCCCGTATGTGTCCTTTTGCAGCAGGGAAAAGCCACAGCTCTCCATCAAGACAGATGAAAAGCTCCTGTTTCCAGGAGATTTTAGATCAACCAACACTTCCAGACCAACCAGCTATTCCAGACCAAACCTGGGACCTCCTGTCAAAGGCACAACAAATACTCACAGTCAAGCTCTGCTTTGCTGTGGATACTTTGCTTTTAAGCTGGTTTTGTGCTTTATCCAGCACAGAAAACATCAGTGTTGTATTGGACCAGGCATTTCTATCCTGAAAAACACAGATGGACTTTGTGATCCTGAGGAGCAAGTGGATGATCTCCAAGAGAGTCATGAGAACAGCCTGTGAGGACTTGTCACTCTCCTCAACTGGAGGGGAGCCCCATGAGTCAATTTTGAGAATCATAGAATCCGAGACTGGTTTGGGTTGGGAGAAACATTAAAGCTCATCTAGCTCCCCTGCCACGGGCAGGGACACCTTCCACTAAAGCAGGTTGCTCCGAGCCCCTGTGTCCAACCTGGCCTTGAACACTGCCAGGGATGGGGCAGCCACAGCTTCTCTGGGCACCCTGTGCCAGCACCTCAGCACCCTCACAGGGAAGAGCTTCTTCCTTATATCACATCCCTTCCCTCTTCCAGTTGGAAGCCTTTACTCCTTGTCCCATCCCTACATGCCATTACAGAAGCCCCTCCCCAGGTTTCCTGGAGCCCCTTTAGGCACTGGAGCTACTCTAAGGTCTCCCTTTATGGAGGCTTCTCTTCTCCAGGCTGCCCAGCCCAGCTCTCTCAGCCTGGCTCCAGAGCAGAGCTGCTACGGCCCTTGCAGCATCTCCCTGACCTCCTCTGGTCTCACTCCCAACAGTTCCATGTCCCTCTAGTGCTGCTGCCCCAGAGCTGAATCAGGACTGCAGGGGGGGTCTCCCCAGAGCACAGCAGAGGGGGAAAATCCCCTCCCTGCCCTGCTGCTCATGCTCTGGGAGTGCAGCCCAGGACATAGAGGGGGGAATTCTGGGCTCCAAGTGCACATTGATGGGTTAAGGGGAGCTTCTTGTCACTCAACAACCTCAAGTCCTTTTTCTCAGGGCTGGAGCCCTGGGTGGGCTCTACCCACTACCCTCAGCTCTGTTTTGGCACCAGGCTCTCAAGAAACAACCCACCTGTGAAATTTCTACTCCTTGGGGTAGAATCCACTTCCCCACCTGGAAAATCTTCCACATAGAGGTGAACCCATAGAGGTCACAGAGATTTCTGATGAGGAACACCTGAGGCCATGGAGTTGGAGCCTTTGCAACCAGCTTTTTTATTGCCTTCACCAGGTCTTGCTCTTTCTGTCCTCTCAGCAGTGGGCATATTGGGATCTGCAGGAAAAGAAGAACTCTCATCAGGCCTAGTCCCCATGATCATGGCCCATCATATGCATCCTTCACTAACGTAGCCCCTTGGCTGTTTAGGTTGCAGTTGGACTCAGGATCTTCTACCCATGCTTCAAGACAATGAGTAGTGAGAAGGTCCCTTAACATGTAAGTAGAATACAGAGAGTCAAGGGACTGAAGAGCTGGAATTTTGTCCAAAACAACCTAAACTTTCATGAAAGTTACTAATCTTTATTAAACCCAGTTATTCTCCATCAAAACCCTCCAAGATTAGAAATTTCTAGGGCTGCTTCTAGACCTTCTATGGGGTAGGCATAGTTCTCATCTGACACCAAGCAGGACTCACCTAGAAGCATCCATCTGCCAAGTATGGTTGCCACATGGCTGATGGAGAGCCGGAGCTGGGCGATGAACTGGAGGGTGTTGATGTTTAAGACTTGGGGCTCGCAGAAGGCCACTAGGTCTGCTGTGGAGAGGCAGCGCTCAGCCAGCTGGCTGATGTCTTCTTCAGAAGAAGGATACATAAAATCCTGCTCAAGAGAGAGACAATCTTTAAGTCTGAAGGTGGGTTAGAACTGAGCAGCTCCCCCTCCTTCCTTGGGCCTTCTCACGTCTTCAAAGTGAGCTCTTCCTTTGGCTCCTCATCCATAAGATGATGTGGAGGGGGAGGTAATTAATATGATGAGAGTGGTAGCTCCATGTTACAGTGCTGGGACTCCCAGTCCAACTCAAGGGACCCTCACCTCCAGACAGTGCACCACCATGATGTAGAAATGGTCCATGTTACTTTGGTGGGACAGTAGCTTTTCTTCCATCTGGGACAAGTATTCTTCCAAGTGAACCTTGACGTTGTTGAACCTGGGGCAGAAAAGGAGACAGAGCATCAGATTCCACATAGCCAAGAGGTTCAGCAATGGGGTTTGGGAGAAACCTTGGGGCTGACCTGCATCGCAGCAGCAGCTTCAGGAGGAAGACTGGATGGTGGTACTGGTGTCCATGCACTCCTCGAAAGGTGACAACTCACTTTTTGGCTTGTAGGCTAAGAAGGAAGGATGATATCTGTTATTTAATCATAGATTCATAGAAGAATTTGGGTTGGAAGGGGCCATCAAAGCTCATCTAGTCCAACACCCCTGCAATGAGCAGGGACATCTTCAACTGTGTCAGGTTGCCCAGAACCACATCCAGCCTGGCCTGGAATGTCTCCAGGGATGGGGCATTCACCACCACCCCTAGGCAACCAGTGCCAGGATTTTACCACCCTCACTGTACTTCCTCACGTCTAGCCTGAACCTTCCCTCTTTGAGTTTCAAACTGTCACCCCTCATCCTACCACAAAAGGCCCTGCTAAAAAGTCTCTCCCCATCTTTCTTGTCAGCCCCTTTAGGCACTGGAGCTGCTCTAAGGTCTCCCTGAAGTCTTCTCATCTCCAGGCTGAACTAGCCCAGTTCTCTCAGCCTTTCCTCACAGGAGAGGTGCTCCTGACAATCATTTTTGTGGTCCTCCTCTGGACCCTCTCTACCATATCCCTATCTTTCCTGTGCTGAGGACTCCAGAGCTGCAGGTGGGGTCTCACCAGAGCAGAGGGGCAGAATCACCTCCTTTGACCTGCTGCCACACTCCTCTAGCTGCAGCCCAAGATATGATCGGCCTCTGGGCTATGAGTGCACATTGCCCGCTTATGTCCAATCTTTCACCCACCAGTACCCCCAAGTCCTTCTCCTCAAGGCCACTCTCAATCCCTCCATCCCCCAGCCAGTGTTGATAGTGGGATCCTGTGTGTGGCCCTGTTGAACATCATAAGGTTCACATGGGCCCCCTGTCCCAGTCCTTCTGGATTCCATCCCACGGGCATGTCAACTGCATCAGCTTTATGATGACTTTGTGTCATCACAGATGTGCTGACAGTGCACTCCATCCCACTGTCCATGTTGTTGATGGAGTAGTCGTCCCAGCATGGACCCCTGAGAGATGCCACTTGTCATTGGTGTCCATTGAGCCATTGACTATAACCCTCTGGATGTGACCATCCAGCAAATTCCCCATCCACCCAACTGCCTGCCCATGAAAGATATGCCTCCAGTTTAAAGAACAGGAGGTTTTGGGGGACTCGTGCCTTCCAAGGGGATGGGGACAGACCCAGGTAGAGCAGAATCAAGCTCCTTATGCCTTCTCCATGCCTGATGGTCAGGGTTAGGTTTGGAAGCCACGAACTGTATCAGTCGCTGAATGATCTGGGCAGATGGCACCTGCCTGTCTCCCAGAATGTAGATGCTGATGAACTCCACAAAGAAGGAATTGCACTTCCTCCTGAACTTGTTGTGACAGGCAACAGCTTCCCTGGAGGGCAGAAGAAAACCAAGACTCGAGGTCAACCTCCACTGTGAGGAAAGAAACAACATCCCTCTCCCTGCAGAGCACAGGACTCAAAGCAGGGAGGTCATGTGGACCTCAGATGGTAAGATGTTTGTTCAGCAACTTCTACCCAACTTCGAACAAGCAGGCACTCAAGGCAAGCAGGCTTTTGCCAGCACCAGGATACCTCGTGACCTCGGAGGCAGTGGGCATGTAATCCTCCGGGAATTCCTCCTTGCAGATCTTACACTGCTTGTTGTCCCAGTCCAGGATGCAGCAAGTGCAGAAGATGTGGCCACAGGGCAGCTCCACCGGGTCAGTGATCTCCCGCAGGCAACTCTTGCATTCCTTTACACCCTTCCTGAGGGACACCAAGGAAAGAAGCAGGAGTTCAGTGCTACTGCCAGACTGGAGGAGGGTTGGCTCCTGCCTAACGCACACCCTGGGATGGGCACAAGGTTTAATGGGCACTTTGGCCAGGCCTCAGTGGTGAGAACCAGGGGGAAGCACCACTGCTTCAAGGCCCACCACAGCTTCTAAGCTGCATGAGGACCATCCCATCTTAGAGAGGCATGTACTATGATCCCACAGTGAGTATCATAGAGTCATGGAATGGTTTGTGTTGGATGGGACCTTGAAGCTTACCCAGCTCCAACCCCTGCCATGGAGAGGGACAACTTCCACTAGGGCAGCTCGCTCCAAGCCCCATCCAACATGGCCTTGAACATTGCCAGGAATAGGGCAGTCACAGCTTCTCTGGGCACCCTGTGCCAGCACCTCAGCACCCTCACAAGAGCTTCTTCCTTTTATCCCATCTAACTCTTCCCTCTTCCAGCCGAAACCTGTTATTCTTCATCCCATCCCTACACACTGTTCTAGAAGCCTAAGGTCTCCCCTTCAGGAGCCTTCTCCAGGCTGACCCAGCCCCGCTCTCTCAGCCCGGCTCCAGAGCAGAGCTGCTCCAGCTCTCACAGCATCTCCGTGGCCTCCTCTGGACTCGCTCAAGCAGCTCCACATCCCTCTGGTGCTGTTGCCCCAGAGCTGGACCAGGACTGCAGGGGGAGTCTCTTTGGGGCACAACAGAGCACCCACCCTCCCTGACCCTCTGCTCACACTCTGAGGCTGCAGCACAGGACATGGGGGGGTTCTGGGCTCCAGCACACATTGATGGGTTAAGGGGAGCTTAATCATGTTGAGGATGGCTGGGTGAAGGGGATGGAGAGCGGGGTGCTCAGGGGAGCTGATTTCTTCATCACTACACCTAAGAGAAGCTCCTCCGGAGATCTCCAGGGTTTTGATTTGGTTTTATTCATCACCTCCAAGACAGGTTCTCAACCAGTTCTGCACCGGTGTGGCCTTCCTTTGACCCAAAGAGTTTCAACCCGAGTGCTGACCCACCCTTTACAAACACAGCAATGGAGAAGGACCTCAAGGTCAACTTCTTTTCTGCTTGCACTTACACCAGATACACCATGTCTGCATTCTCGTTGCATTTCTTCAGCACTTTCATCACCAAATCAAAAGCCTTCTCTATCTCAGAGCCCAGCAGAACCTTTGTATAGAGCCGCTGCAAAAGAAATCCACAGTCCAAGCTCAACAGAAACATCTCTCTGGGACATGGAGGAGAAATATTATAGGATGGCAGCGCTGCAAGGACATGCAGCTAGGCAGGAGAACCAAGCAGATCCATGTATCCACAGCATGGTCCTACTTGCTATAACCAACCTTGGGCCTTCTGAGTATTGTCACTTGGAGAGACCAACTTGTCCCACTCCAGAAACCATTTTGGCACCAGCAAGCATGCAAAGAGAAACTTCCCCAGAGTGAAACCATTTGATTATGGTGAAATATCCACCACTTCCTTTTTTTGAAGCCACTTTGTGTTTCGATTAAACCACAATACTTTGCCATCATGTTTGTGACTCCAGAAGGACAAGAAAGGAGTGAGACAGATGGAGGACTTGTGCCTCCAGCTCCCTAAGAGAATGGTCACTTCAGTTCACCTGACCCTCAGACAATAGGTTTGCTTGCTCTACTGTCCATGGAGAGTGACTGAACTTACAACATACTCTCCAGGAGCTGCTGCTTCTTCTGGTAGAAATGAAGCTGGTAGTTGTCCTCACTGATCCATTCCATCCAGGGCTTAATGGACTTGACACTTTTGAGCCATGCTATGGATGAATCAAAGGGCAAAAGCCTGTTTTCGGCCGGCTGCACATTCTCCAGGAGGATGTGCAAGGCATCCAGAGTGACAAACTGGAACAACGTGCAGAAAGAGAGGAATGGAATTGAGGGAAAGAAATGAGCTCACTGTGGGGTGGTACAAGGGCAGGAGAAGGCTCTGCGGTGACCTTAGAGCAGCTCCCCCTGTCTAAAGGGAACCTACAAGAAAGCTGGAGAGGGGCTTCTACAACAGCATGTAAGGATGGGATAAGGAGTAGCAGCTTCCAACTGGAAGAGGGAAGAATTAGATGGGATATAAAGAAGTTTTTCCCTGTGGGGGTGCTTGGAGTGCCTTGGAGTAAGCATCAATAGCATCAAAGTTCTTGTTGATATGGAACCCCAAAAACTCCATGGAGTCACCCTCAGCATGGAAGACTGTGTAAGGGTGAGACTCCTGTTCCCACTGGCGTCTTAGCTGGTACTCCCTCAGAACATCGTCCATCTCCTTCCCCTCCTCTCTGGGCATGCTTTCATCAGACACCTTGAGAGATGGCATGGCAAAGTCCTTGGACATGGTGATCATGAACTTCATGACAAATGTTTTGAAGCCAGAGAAGTCCGCTCCCACCACCAGGCTGCAGAAGACCGATTTCTCACACTTTGGTAGCTGGAAGTTCAAGAAGTGAGCAAAGTTGCTGAACTCAGTCCAGGAGGGGTTGCTTCTCCCACAGAACATCAAGCACTGCAGGCATTCCTTCTCTGCCCCTGACACTTTGCTAGGGATGAAAGTGAAATGGTCAAGGTTTTTCTTCTGTTTGCATCTGCTGAGGTATTGGTAGGACCTCTGGAAAACTTCACTGTTCAGCTTGTCCCGGTCAAACTGTTCCTCCCTGGGTTCCGCAGGAGGAACAGGGCTGTGATGTTCCAGCAGGTTGAGCACCCTAAGTGGTGATACACACTCCACGGTAGGAAAAAGATCCAGGATTCTTTTCTCCGTCTCAATGGAGATCTACAAGAAGAGGACACAAGTCACCATGAGGACAGGTCTCCAAACTCCCCTCTTTGTCTACATCATCAGAACACCCTTTTTAATTCCCTCCTGGTCACAAATGGTTCAGAAATTTGGGAACAAATATGGAAATGCCAAGATTCCTCCAAGTGGATTAAAGTCACACAACCTGAGACAGTTTGGGTTGGAAAAGGACCTTAAGCCACACCAATTCCAACCCCCTGCCATAGGCAGGGACACCTCCCATTAGCCCAGGTTGCTCCAAGCCCCATCCAACCTGGCCTTGCTCACTGCAGGGGATGGAGCATCCTGGTAACCATTGTCTATCTTGCCCAGCATCCTACCTTGGATTGGGTGATCTTCTCCTATATGTTCTCCCATTCCACTAAATCCTTTTGGAGATGGAGGGACCTGAACTCAGCCAATATTGAAGGGATGGTGGGGAACCACAGGTGGATGATCAACCACTAGTGAGTCTGAGATGCATTTCATACCTTAGAGGTATGCTCTAATACCACAGAGGAGCTCTAAAGCACAGCTTGAGTGCTAACTGGCTTCAAAAACATGCCTGAGGTCCTGTCGTGGTTTAGGCCATAAATCAGCCACGCAGTTTGCTACATGGAGAATCGAAAGAATGCAACTCCCACAGGT
>JAOEHX010052146.1:0-17039 GCA_025448015.1 Bolborhynchus lineola | reverse complement strand
TTGGTGTTATCAGCACTGTTCTCAGGCCGAAAGTCAAAAACACAGTGCTGCACCAGCTACTGAGAAGGAGAAAAAATTACTGCTACTGCTGAACCCATGACAGGTCCAAAAGACAGGAAAACTGGGACGGAAAAGCTTTTTTTTTCCTCCAAATCTCAGTGCAGGGTCTGATACTTCCCTTTTAGTAGTGACCTGGTTGCTTCTGTGTGGGTCAGGCTTTGTCCCACTGGAGAGGCAGACTCTGAACGTTCATGGCTCTGGTGGAGACACCAGAGTTTAGTAGGTTTCAGAGGATCCAAGACTTGTTAGTGTCAGAAGGGACCTCTGGAGGTCATCTAGTCCAACCTCCCTGCCAATGCAGGGCCACCCAGAGCAGGCCACACAGGAACGTGTCCATGGTGGGTTTGGGATGTCTGCAGAGAGAGAGACTCTACAACCCCCCTGGGTAGCCTGTGCCGGGGCTCTGACACTCTCACATATAGAATTTAGTCCTCATGTAGAGGCTATGTTTTAGTTTATGGCCATTGTGCCTCATCCTGTCACTGGGCACCACTGGAATGTATCTGGCACCATCCTCCTGGCACCTACCTTTGAGATATTGATCTGATCCCAGATCACCTTTCTGTCCTCTGCTGGACGTTCTCCAGTAGCTCCTTCCTTCTTTCTTATATAGAGGAGCCCAGAACTGGACATGGTGCTACAGAGGTGACCTCACCAGGGCTGAGCAGAGAGAGAGGATCACCTCCCTCAACCTGCTGGTCACATGCCAGGAGACTCTTGTCCCTCTGGGCTGCAAGGGCACACTGCCAGCTTGTAGTCAACGTGTTATGCACCAACAGTCCCAGGTCATTCTCACTCCCTAGTAGGGCAGCCACCAGCCTGTACTGGTATTTGGGATTCTTCCTCCTCCATTTGCTCTTGTTGAACCTCATTAGGTTTCTCTAAACCTAATTCTACAACCTATCAAGGCCTTGCTGAATGGTAGTATGGTCCTGAGGTTCCTCAGCCTTAACAGTCCATCCTGCATGACTGCAAATTCCTCAGGATACCTCTTTCTTCTTTGTGCTGCTGACAACTTTCCCTCTTGCCAAATACTCAATTAAGTAAAGATGAGAAGCTTTGCACTTCCAGACGAAGCCATCAGGCCTCTGGATGAGCCGCAGGATGCACAGCTCAGTCAGCAGCTGATAGAGACCCTTCGATACCTGGGAGAGCAAGAGAAACACCCTAAAATTGGTGCAGAAGGCTTCCAAAACACACTGCTACAACTGAGTTTCCACACCTTCCTCCTCCCCCTCCCTTGTGTGTAGGGTCTTCCACCACCTCTTCTTGTCCAGACACTCACCACTGGAGACACATCGATGTGGAAGATGATGGGCTGATTTCCAATTGTGGACTACTCGACAGAAAAGAGTTCCTCCACAAAGAACTGGAAATTGATGTCCAGCTCCATCAGCCTGATGGTTTTCTGAAGCAGTAGCATGCCACCCAGCTGAGCATGGACCTTCCCAATGGTATTGGTTACAAAGAGAGACTTCCCTAAGGAGTGGGAAGAGGTGATGGCAAATCAATCCACCCTTATAGACTTGCATGGGACCCAAACCAGGGAAATCTCTCCCCAGAAGCACCATGGTCCACCTTTATAGAATCATGGAATGGTCTGGGTTGAAAGGGACCTTGGAGATCATTCAGCTCCAACCCCCTGCCATGGGCAGGTATACCTTCCGCTAAACCAGATTACTCAAAGCCCCATCCACCCTGACCTTGACAACTTGGTTTCAGCTGCAACACAGTATATGACTCCCCTAAACATACCCATCCCTGCTTGCTTCAAGAAGACTAGCTTCATGTTCTGCTGATGGGGCTCTTCAAAGGCTTGAGCAACAGGGGATGTCCCACTCGGCACTTTGAGGTGCATCTTCAGATAGGTCTGGATTTCTGTGTTGGAGTAGCATGGGAAAGTTATCTTGTAGGCATCAAAGGCTGTGATAACATAGGAGTTGGGAGCTTTGGCATTGCAGAAGATGATGAATCTGTAATTGGGGATGGCAGAAGATCGCACCAGGCAGAAGAAGTGGAACTCAAACTGTTTGGAAACTTTATAGTCTAATTTATCAGCACCCAGCAAGCAGTAGATCTTCTGGTCTTGAGAACCTGGAGCAAGAGCTCTTCTGACAAGTAGCTCCACCTCCTCCTCATGCGTGTTGGGCGTGCACACCAGGACCTCATCGTATGATGGGAGAGGTGCCATCTCAGTGTGTCAGTAGAGGAATAACATGTTGGGCAACATGTCCTCCTCCTTGCATGTGATGAGAATTGGTTTTCCCACTTCAAAGCCTACAGGTAGACTTCTCTCAATGCATGTACTCTCCAGAGCAGCCAAATGCTTCAGTGTCTCCCCCAAAACATCCAAACCTATGTATTTATCAGACACCAGGCCAGGGAATTTGTTGCAGTAGGCATCCCAGATGAGGTTCACCTTCTCGTAAAGAGATGGCAAGCTCTCAAAGGAGGGAGCCAACTCGTGGTGCACCAGGGAGCTGAAGGAGAGGTGGTCGACATCACTGGGCTTGGTCTTAAACTTACAGCTCTTCTGCAGGAAGGTTTCTCTTGTCTCTTCATAGGACTTGCTGAGCTGCTCAACCAAGTCCTTGTCTTCACCTTGCTCAAAGGCAAAATCCATCAGCATCTGCTCTGTGATGAACGCATGGGGGGAGGTTTCCAAGCAGCTCTGCAAGGCTGCCTTTGCCACTGCCTCATTGTAGCCTGACTCAGCCAAGCTTCGGATGAGCTGAGGGAAGCGGATGATGTAGTCCTGCCACATAACTGATTCCTCACCTCCTGCTAATGTAGGGATGGACTCCAGGGGAGTCATCAGTGCATCCTGCAGGGCTCTTTGGATATCTTCTGCTCTAATGTCATGCTTGATGATGGAAAGCATGATGAGAACCTGTGGTTCTGTGGTGCCTTTCTGGACTCTGGCCAGCTGGCTGCACAAATAGAAGAGCTGGTGGGCAGTGAACAGGTTGAGATGATAGTAGGTGTCCCTTTGAGTCTCCAGATACTTCTTCCACTTGGCCAAGCAATGCTCCATGGCTTTTGAGAGGCTGCCCAGCTCCTCCAGGAGGGGCCTCGTGCTCTGAACAAGGATCCCAGCAATGCCAAACTCTGTGTAGACTTTCACATGTTGCTGGGGGTGGCAGTAGATATCAGCCTTCCAGTTGATGAATAGGATGTTGGCAACACTGAGAAGCTCCATGTACAACTTTGCAACCTTTCTGACTTTTTCCAGTATCTGTAACACAACAAAAAGTCACAACAGGGGATGGGTCACTTACTGCATCGTGTTCTCAGCAGCTTCCAAACACCACCCAGGTCCTGCTTTTCCAGTACAAGAGAGACATGGATATAACAGGGAGGGAGGACGAGGAAGGGACTGGAGCATTTGGCTGCATGCCTGGTTTGCTCTTCTACAATCACCTTTCAGAAGCCAGGTCTGCCCTTGAGGAGCTGGGTCTACCCTTGAACAGGTGGTCTGTTGGGATTCATCTAACTGGGTCAATGCAGTCTTCACCAAGAAGCTGTCCAGACCTCTACAGATTTTCAGATTAAACTTAGAGAAAAGGAAGGAGTTTTGGGCAGCAGAGTAGAGGGCTGGTGTATTAGGAACCAAGAGGGAAATGCACATGAAATGTCTTGAGGGAACTGGGGCATGTTCCTCTGAGAAGGACAAGTTGGGAGCCAAACCAAGAGTGGAAACTTCATGCTTGGTGCTTCCTAGAGGATGCCTTATTGAGAAGACTCTGCTGACAAAGCCTCCTGACTTCAGCTATGGGAAGCATCACGCTCACGGGCTCTGATACTGCTGGGGGATGTCAGACCCCTGGGATCTACTGGAGATGCATCACGCCAAGATGTGAGGAGTCCAGGAGACTCGTGGAGAGCGTCAAGGACAGAAAATTACTTCATCCAGGTGCCAGGCAGCCTGTCCAGATGAAATGCATCAGCAGACCTGATGCTCACCAACATGGATGAGCTCTTGAGGGATGTCCGGGCTGGTGGCAGCCTGGGCTGCAGGGATCATACCCTGGAGGGCAACCTTAAGGAACATGGGCTGGAAGAGCGGAGTCAGGATGCTGAAATTTAGGAAAGCAAACTTGAATCATGGATTGATTTGGGTTGGAAAGGACCTTAAAGCTCATCCAGCTCCAACCCCTGCCATGGGCAGGGACACCTTCCACTAAAGCAGGTTGCTCCAAGGCCCTGTGTCCAACCTGGACTTGAACACTGCAGGGATGGGGCAGCCATAGATCCTCTGGGCACCCCGTGCCAGCGCCTCAGCACCCTCACAGGGAAGAACTTCAGCCTAAGAGCTCATCTCAATCTCCTCTCTGTCAGTTTAAAGCCTTTCCTCCTTGTCCCATCCTCATAGGCCCTGCTAAAAGTTCTCCATCTTTCTTACAAGCCTGCTCTAGTGGAAGGTGTCCCTGTCAATGGCAGGGGGATTGGAACTGGGTGAGCTTCAAGGCCCCTTTCAACCCAAACCATTCTGTGATTTTACGAAGGTGGCCCACTGTGCTTCTGGGGAGAGATGTGCTCAGTTTGGGTATCATGCAGGTTTCAGGTCCTTGCCAACCCAAACCATTCCATGAGCCCCTTCATAGTGATGTATGAAAGATTTTAGATAGGCTGTTGGGCACCACAAGTGAGGAACAATGCCTAGGGAAGCAAATCCCACCTCTGTAGCTTGGGAAGTGGGTTTTATCCTAGAAAGGCCTCCCAAAAGGACAGAGCTACGGGTCACAGATGAGTCTCCTGGAAATATTTCCAGAAAATACCTGAGCCCAACAGGCCCTGTTTTCCAGGCAGATGTTGATGCTGCCCTGTGACTTACCTCCAAGAAGCGGTTTGTCTCCTCTCTGCCCTGCTCGACTTTGGTGGTAATCAACATAAGCTTGTTCTGGAGCTCCCTCAGCTCAGGAAAGCTGTACTGCTTGTCCTTTGGGGCTGCTGGAGATGTGCTTCCCTCACAGTCAGGCAGCAGCCGCAATGAGACACAGATCTCAAGTGTAGCCTGGGAAAGAAGGAAGTCAACCAACATCAGCACACGGCCTTTGAGTTGAAATGCTCCACGTCAGGACTCCACATGTCTCGTACCACTTCCCTTGGAGGGAGGAAAAAACGCTTTTCCACTGAAAATACTCAAAGTTTAAGAGAACATGAATTCAAACCCAGCCAAACATTTGTTTGCAACCTGGAATGCTTATTGGAAGATGATTCCAAGAAGTATCCCTTCTTCCCATAGTATTAAAAAGCAGCACTGTACAAGAAAGCACCTTTTGAGACCCTTCACCTTGCATTTTGGAGGTGCTGAGATGGTAAACTTCCCATTTCTGTTGATGCTTCTGGCTTGAGAGATTGAAGACTTCTCCACAGAGCCATGAGATTCGTGAACCACCTTTAACCACTTCTCATCAAAGGAATCTCTCTGCAAAAGAAGAACCAAGGAGAGACCCAGTAACCAGCTGGAAGGACATGGAGCACTACTCCCCCCTCCAACCTGATATGGGTGGCATTTCTGTGACCATTTCTTCTGAGGATCCTAAGCTGTAGACTCCAGAACTCATTTTCTCCTATTCACAACACCTACTTGGTCTCCTCCAGTTGCCCACACATGTGTGTAAGGTCACTTGAGATGTTCCATCAGGCCACTCCAATAAAGAGCCCAGCCTCTGCCCAGGTCCTGCCAGGCCCAGATGGATGTCATGGGGAAACCATCTTGAATGGCTCTACACACCTATGGGTCAGCAACTGGGCCTCACAGCAAGTGTCCAAGTGGGCTTCTTGAGAAGCCTCCCGTCTTTGGTGATGGCATCTTTGATGAAAGACAGAGCTTCTGAGAACTGGTCAAAGCCAGCTGTGTGGCTCAGGTCTAAGATGATGGGAGCAGAAGCAGCCATGGCTTCCCAGAAGGAACCCACTCGGTCATTATCTGTGCCATTTTCACCCTCAGAAATTGAGGCCAGTTCCACAAAGATGGGGATTTCTGTCTTGTCTGGGAAGCTGGGAATGAAAAAGGGAGAATAAGAGGAAGATTTGAGGAATTTCTCTACTCTGACTCATAAAATTCTGTGCTGCATGTGGGGACAACAACTACATGTCTTCCCTCTGTTGTTATATCATAGGTCCCTGGAATAGTTTGGGTTGGAAGAGATCTTGAAGCTCATCCAGTTCCAACCCCCTGCCACAGGCAAAGTCACTTTCACTAGACCAGGTTGGAAGATGTCCATATCTGAGGACTTCCTCCTTTTCAGCCCACCTTTTATTATGGTCTTGATCCAGGAGGTGAAACCTCTCCTTGAACATTCCAGAAGTTCCTTCATAAAGTCCAAAACTCCCTGCAGAATGTTGCTCAATTGTTTTTTCACCTTCATCAAGTCTTGGGTCATAAAATCAAGTCGCTTCTTCTTGAATTCCTGCTTTTCCTGGGAAAAAACAAAACCCAACCTGTGTCTATTGGGAAGAGGAGGAAAGAAGCTTGGTCCTACCTCCTCCTCCCTAAACCAGATGAGATCTTTGCCTCAAACCCAAGTCTGCCCTTGAGTGCATCCCTGTAGGTCTCCACCATCACAGAATCCCAGACTGGTTTGGGTTGGAAAGTACCTTAAAGCTCAGCCAGTTCCAACCCCCTGCCATGGGCAGGGATACCTTCCACTAAAGGAAGTTGATCCAAGGCCCTGTGTCCAGCCTGGCCTTGAACACTCCCAGGGATGCAGCAGCCAAAGCTTCCCTGGTACGCTGCGCCAGCGCCTCAGCACCCTCATGGTGGAAAACTTCTTTTTTTTGTATCCCATCTAACTCTTCCCTCTTCCAATTGGAAGTTGTTACTCCATGTCCCATTCCTACACGCTGTTATAGAAGACCCTCCCCAGGTTTCCTTTAGCCCCTTTAGGCACTGGAGCTGCTCTAAGGTCTCCCCTTAAGGAGCCTTCTCTTCTCCAGGCTGACCCAGCCCAGTTCTCTCAGCCTGGATCCAGAGCAGAGCTGCTCCGGCCCTCGCAGCATCCCCATGGGGAAGCAGAAGGAGTCAAACCTGATAGGATTGAACTAGAAGCTCCTGCATGGAGCTTTGGGTATTCCCAGGAACACCCACACCAGAGGCCCACCCATCTCCTACGTACATATTTTGCCAGGTTGCTGAGAACCTGGAAATCTCCCTTGAGCTGCAGCATCTGTCTCAGGTCCTCAATCACTTTGGCAGTGGTCACCACCTCAGACAGAGTCAGGTAGTTTACAATCCTCTCCACTGCCGCAGGGATCCAAGGAGCTTTTCCAGGCCTCATCCCTTCACTCTCCTCCATGATTTCAAACTCCCTCCAGAGCTGATACTGCTGTCTCAGCACTGTCCTGAACTGGCTCTGCACCGTCCCAAGGGTGATGGAGAAGTTTTTGAGGGACTGGTAGGTTTCCCCAAAGGCAGCCATGGCTGGCTTGTAAATCTTTTCTTCTACATCTGCTATGGACAAAACTTGGTTTTCAGGGGCCATGGCTTTGATTTGCTGTGCACTCCTCTTGAACAGGCTCCGGAAGCATTGGCTTCTCTCCACCACACACAGTTCTTGCATCGAGGATGTGTGAATCCATTTCACTCGTGCCATTGATGAAGAACTTCCTCACAGAGGTCTGATCCTTAAACCTGTTGTCGTCCATAATGCTTTTATCCACAGTGCTTGTATCCACTAAACCAAGTAGGGACAGCAAGAAGGAACCCACGTAATATGTTTCTCCATGTCAACACGTGCCCTGATCACACTTCCCTTCACCCCACTGTGAGATTCTGTATTTTAGATGACATCTCCGTACCAAACAATCACAGCAGGAGCCCCATTAACCAAACCAGTACCTTTTATCATGTCCTCCATGTCACGGCACAGGCAGAGAAAGGAGCGTCGTTGCTTCTTCTGCTCTTCCAGTTGCTCAAACTCCTGCTTCCTGATCTCCAGCACTTTTTGTAGACACTTGGTGAAAGAGGAATCTGGTAAAAGAAGACCCAAACCTGAAGAAGAACCCTTGGAAAGAGAAAAGCTGTAGTAAAATTAAACCCTGCCATCAAAACCAAGATGATTTTCAGCCTGCAGAAAGCCTACAGCTCCTCCCCAAAGCAGCCCTGTGACCAAAACCACCAAAAAGATCTATGGCTTCATTATCTGAGCCCAAAACATCCATAGTTTCTTCTCAGAGCAAAATGAGGAGAACTTGCTCCCTTTCCTTTGGTTTTAAGTAGATAAAGCTGGAGTTGCACTGGGTCTGAAGGCAAGGGAGCTCCACCACCCCAAGCCTGCCAATAAATAACACAAACACCTCAAAACTTCAAAATAAACTCCACAAACACCCCAAAGCATCAACTGCATCAAGAAAAAAAGAGCAGTTTTGCTCCTTCCTGCTTCTCAAATAACTTAAAATCACCCCTTTTGGAAGACCAAGCAACTCTTCCACTTGGACTTCCATGTTTCCAGGCTCCTCTTGCAGACAACTTGTAGTTTTAACAGCATTTTAGGTTGTTATCCCATAGATCTATCTCCCACTGGCCACGTATCCATGAAAACATGCTCAGGTTGGACACTGAACTCACCACAGGTGCACAGCATTTTCATTAACTGTTCCCCATGCTTTAAGATGCTCTCCAGGATGCTGCAGGGAAGGTCTCCCAAGAGAATGCAGCGTCCCACAAAGCAGAAGAGCTCAGACACCAGGTCAAGGAGGTCCTTAGCCTCATTGCTGAGCTGAAAACTGTACCTGCCCTATTCTTCTCCTCCTGGAAAATCAATGGAATTTTATCAAAGATACATTTTTTTTGAAGCCAGATCCTCAGGAAGAACCAGCTCATGGGGTTCCATCCCCCCACTGGTGTCAAGGACAGATGTGTAGTGGCTTTCTAGCTGAACCATCAAAATCAGCATCTTGAGAAGTTTCCAGATTTTCTCTGGAAAACCTTTGGGAAATTCCCCCTTCCTGAAACAAAGTTTAGAGACCACCCAGGAGATTGTATCTGAGGTTGGGCAGCCAGCTCTGGTGGGCATGGAGGGCTTCCAAGAAGCACAGAAGATGCTGGTTGTCTTTCTTGTGGCTGGACAATCCCACCACAGCCAACAGCTCCTGCAGGAAGGTTAGCTACGTAGGCAACCAGCCCAGAATCTTTCTGGTGGTGCCAGAAGGAGCAGGGAGCAACAGCCATGAACTCTCCCCCATGACCTGCGCAAAGCATAGCTGATACTGGCCTCATACCACCCTTTGTCTGTGAAAACCTCCCAAGTGTGGTGAAGAACAACTCTTGTTCTAATCCATCACTGTCTTTGTGTGGACAAGGCTCTATCTCCTTTATGTCTTCTCCCCAATAAGCCTCATCCTTGTTGAGTACTCAATGAAGCACTATTGTGATGGGATAAAAGAAAGTGAGATGTTTCTCCAGTCCTGAATGAAACCTTATTTTCTCGCTTGGAAAGTCATTTCCCCCTCCCTTTCATTTTGTGTTTTCAATGGAAAGGCTCCTGTGCAATGACCTGGCCTTTCCATCTGGCTTCCAAACCAAGAGCTTCTCCCAAGAAAGCTGCTCAGGGAACACTCACGGACATCAGAAAGGAGGTCACAGATTTCGGCCCTGTTGAGCAGGTTGGCCAGCACAGGGCCAGTGTTCTCATCAAATGTGGTGACACTTCTCAACATCTCCATCACCAAGAATATCCTCTCCACCATAACGGAGAGCAGCCTCACAGCAGATGGTTTCCTTGTCTTGACAATCACAGAGATCAAGGATTTGAGCATGGGTTCCTGGAAGGATGAGAAGTTTCTGCTCTTTAGGGGCTTTGTGGGCTCATCGCTGCTTCAGAAGGACCTTTCCCCACACTCTTCACCCAACACAGAGCAATAGGAGTTGGCATGGTGGAATGTGGAGACCTCCCGCAGCCCCAGGAAGGGAGGCACTCTCCTACCTTGCTCTTGCCAATGTTTCTGATACACTAGATGATGCGGTTGATAAAGCAGCTCTCCAGCTCCATGTCATAGCTATTTTTCATCTTCAGGAAATGCTGCCAGAAGTCCATGAGGTGCTTGTCCTCAACCTACAGCAAGGAACCGCTTGAGAGGCGGCTGCTTTCTAGGCCTTTACCCACCACCTCAAGTCCTACCACTGAGGCAGAGACCTGGAGCATCTTCCCTCAGCTGCTGGTGGTTGTCCATAACCTACCTTGTCCAGCCAGTTCTTAAACATATCCTGGAGCAAGACCCACCACAACTTGGTCCACCTTGTACAGAGGATCTTCACTAAGATCAGCTGCTGCCACGTCTGTAGAGGAAGAGCCAAACCCATTAGTTGACCTTGAGAAATACCTGAAGCTGCCAATGGCTCCTTGGTCTCCTCACTCACATCGAAGGTCTTCAGGAAGGTCTTCACCTTCTTCACAGGTGCCTTCTGGAAGCACATCTGGAGCCATGGCTTGGTGAAACCAGAAAACTCTTCAAACTTTTCCTCTGAGGTGAACAGCTGGAATTCCTTGAGAAACCCAAGAGCAGAAGAGTGAGGCATAAGCACTTGGCTGTCCTCGGCTGCAGGCAGGAGGCTGAGCCCTGTTGAAAAGCCCCAGACCTCGTCCTCACCTTGTGCACTTGCAGTAACTCTGTGATGTCCACAGACGTCCTAAGGATTTGCAGCACCATCAGCATGGAGCTGAAGGACACTGAGCATGTCTGCTCCTGTAAGAAGTACTTCAGCAGGAGGTATGCCAGGTTCAGGCACTGCATGACCTCATCCTTGGGGATGGCCTCCAGCCGTGCTGTTGAAGACCCCGATGGGCACCTGCGCGCACAGGACAGGGACAATGGCTTCTTGCCGTTGCTTTTGCAGTCGCTATCTGAGCACAGCCACACTCTGCAGCTGGGAGATGTGGGCAGGTCCAATGGACACAACCCTTTAGGGTCTCCATGCTCATCAGCCATAGAGACATCAAAAAAGCATTGGGCAGCTCATGGCAGCCACCTGCTTTCTGCTTCTCCATGCATCCCTCCATGCATCCCTCCATGCATCCCTCCATGCATCCCTCCATGCATCCCTCCATGCATCCCTCCATCTTCTCCTTTCAAGAAGCCCTGACCCACAAGTCCTTGACCCAGGTTTCCATCCTGGTGGCAATGTTTTTCAAGGCCATGTTCAAATCCTCTTCCTGAAAAGCAGGACAGAAAGACCTTGAGGACCAATGTGAGATGGCTTGTGCTCCCATACCTGAGGAGCTTCCACACTAAAGCATGGACCTTTCTGGCCAGGTTAAAGGGATTCCCTTGTGTTTGGACTCAGGATTCAGAAACCAGGGCTTGGAGCTACCATGAAGACCTGCAGTCCTGCTGAAAATCTCGGTAGGAACGCAGGACACATCCTGACCCATGGTTAAATAGCCTCCCAACTCCTACAGAGCAGAAGAAGGTCTTCCACCAGGCAGTTATCCTTACAGGCAGATCTGTCCTTCCGTCCACGATGCACGAGAACAAGGACTCCAAGGCAACCTGCCAACTGTCAGCCAAAGGGGCCGCCATGAAGTTCTTCAGGGCCAGCATCTGAAAAACCTTCTTTGCCAGCAGAGGACAGCTCCTAATCAAGGTCTTGTGAGCATCCACCATCTTTAGGACTTTTCTAGGAAAGCAGGTCAAGAACATCAGGCAGGCTTTGGAGAACCAGGAAGCATGGTGGTGGTGGTAGAGATAGCACGACTGGTAAACACAGTGGTAGAATGGGTTGGGTTCAGCTTAGGTTGGAAAGGAACTTCTAGGATCATCCCTGCATGAACAGAGACATCTGCCCATTGTTGCTGGTGTTCAAGTCCAGGTTGGATGGGACTTTGAGCAACCTGGTCTAGTGCAAGGTGTCCCTGCCTGGGACAGGGGGGGCACTAGGTAACATTCAAAAGTACCTTCCAACCCATTCTCTCCCCAGGACTTCTCCCATCCAGCTGTCTGGATAAGACCACACAGGACCCAGCTCCATCCTACCCTTGAGGTCCACCAATGCTCCTTCAACACCTCCAGGGCAGGGGACATGCCATGGCAAGGAGAAGCAACAGCTTCTTGAAAAGTCACCAAGCAGAAGGAACGAAAAGCCCTTTGAAGAGCAGGATCATTACCCTCAACCCACCACAACCTTCTAGACCCACCTTTGCTTCTCTTTGTCCTTCCTCAGCTTTTCAAAGGCTTCTAAAGGAAGGACACTTTGGACAAAGGCAGATCCACAAGATGCCATCAGTGGTCTTGAGGAAAAGTTCATTCAGAGCTGGGAAGTATTTGCTGCAGGTAAAAAGCCCAAAATTACCAACTTCCCACAAGCAACCTCTGGGATGCCAGTGGGAGATGTGTGCCAACATGGGACAGAGGCTTGTCTCCCATCCTGCCTGGAAAGAGCTAAGAGCAAGACACTTGCATGGGACACCTAACATCAGAGATGTGAAACAAGGTGCCCAGAGTAGCCAAGAAGGACCCAATGGGCTTGAAGCCACCAGCCTAGGTTTAATCACCTTCAAAGACCCCATGTGAGAGCTCATGGAACACATGGGGACACGTGGGGACAACTGAGCTGAGCCACAGCAAGCAAGGTGCCCAATCCAAATCACCTTTTGCCTCTCAGTTCTTCTTCTTGCAAGAACCCAATGTCCTCAAAAAGCTTCTTGGCCTTGGCAATGGAGGCAGAGGAAAGGCTGACATCATACTTGAAGGAGGCATAAAGCACAAAGATGAGCTGAGGAAGTTTGTGCTCTGAGGTGTCCAGCTTCTCAATGACAGTTTGGATGAAGGTTCCAACACTGTCTCTGATCTGGACAAGGCAAATAGAAAGAGAACATTTCACCACATGGGTTTTCTTTGAGAACATCTTGGCCCTGGAAGGAGGGGGAGGATGGGAGTTGGAAGATGCTGCTACCCTGGGACACCTTGTGTGGGCCCATGTCCATCCAGGAAGGTTGTACGTGCTAAAGAAATCAGGCAGGAGAAGGCTCTCAGCTTCCACTCCCCCCACCACCCCCCCCAAAAAAAAAAAAAGAGGGACATCCTGGGGTGCACTGGGAGCAGTGTGGCAGCAGTTGAGGGAGGTGATTCCTCCTCCTTTATTCAACCATGGTGAGGCCACCTCTGGAGTCCTGTGTCCAGTCTGGGGCTCCTGAGCATGAGAGAAGAGGAACTACTGGAGAGGTCCAGCAGAGACCACAAAGAAAAGGAGTAGTCTGGAGCATCGCTCTTGTGAAGAGACATCTCATAACTAGAAGATGAGGAGACATCCTCTAATGGAAGGGTGCCCTGCCTTTGGCATGGGGTTGGAACTGGATGAGCTTTAAGGTCCCTTCCAACCAGTCTGGTATTCTGGGATCACATTGCTGGCTCTGCAGAGGTTTTGAGGGGATACTCACCACATCTGCAGATTGGCAGGTGAACTCAAAGTGTTTTCTTTCCTCTGGGTCCCCAAGACAGACAATGCTGCTCTCCTTGTACCTGTCCAGTTTTCTCTCCGTGGCCTCAAGGGATTTCCAGGAAGTGGTGTGTGCAAAGAAGCAGTTTTCCAGGTATTTCACCTCCATCTGGTGGTTGGGCCCCTTTGAGACCCAAGGGGTTGAAGTGGTTGTTCTGGGAAAATGGCAGTGGAGCTGTTCAAAGATGGTCCATGTTCCTGTGGAGAGGAGAAGTTTGGGAACAAAATATAGATACCAAGCTCGGCCGAGCCCCAGCAGCATGAAATCACCTGCAACAAGAAATGCCACCCATAATCTGGACCGGATTTGGGTGCTGTCGCTTGGATGACAACTGGGAGCTTTATTACAGGGAGGAAAAATAAGCTTATTTATACGAGCAGCTTCTGAAGATCTTTAGACCAGGTATACCTGGTGTCTTCTCCCAAGTAACAAGTGATAAGACAAGAGGAACCAGCCTGAAGCTGCTCCAGTGAGGGTCTAGGTTGGCTATGTTGGCTATAAGGAGAACTGTCCTCACCAAGAGGGTACTCAGGCAGTGGAACAGGCTGCCCAGGGCACTGCTGGAGTCACTGTCCCTGGAAGCATTCTCACACCATGTAGTCAAGGCCTTTAGTGCCATGGATGATCTTAAAGTCTTTTCCAACCTGGTTGACTCATTCCATGATCCCATAATTCTAAGAGAGCAGGGAGGACCCCACCATGGCATCTGGTCATGGCTGTGGGCAGAAAAACAGTGCTTACTGCCCACTTGGATTTCCTCTTTGGGGATTTTCAGCACCCGAAATAAGGGAACATTTCTGCTCTGGAAGGTCATGGGGATGCTGAAGTTCTCCAAGGGAATGTGCTCCAATTTACAGGCCCTCTTCTCGCTGTAGGTGTCAACCAGGGCATATTTGTAGAAGATGGCACCTTGTTGGAGGTAGGAAAGGGGGATCCTGGCACTGCCAGAGATCAGTTGCTGGTTCCTGGAACTGGAAGAGAAGGAGCTAGTTGGTTTGGGCTTGAGCATCAAGGTCAACCCTAAGACAAAGGCCAAGTTTTGGCTCATCCAACAAGGCAGTGTTGGCCACCAAAGTGTCAGAGAGGTCTCCACAGCTGGGTTCATCAGCCAGAGGAGCAGGATCATAGAATCCTAGACTGGTTTGGGTTGGAAGGGACCTTAAAGTTCATCCAGCTCCAACCCCTGCCATGGGTAGGTGCACCTTCCACTAGAGCAACTTGCTCCAAGCCCCTGTGTCCAACTTGGCCTTGAACACTGGCAAGGATGGGGCAGCCACAGAAGCCACCAACCCTGGTTAGATCCAACATTGGCAGCTCCCTGAGTGATGGGGAGGATTGAAGGAGCCACCACCAAGTGCTATGACCCCACCAGAGCATCACCACTGGGGCGTTCACCTCCAACCTCAGCAGGAACCTGCAGCTGTATCCCTCAGCCCTGAGTGGAAGCTCCACCAGCAAAATGCCACCATCATCTCCTCACCTTTTCTCCATGTTGGCAAACTCTTCACAGAGGCCTTGCCCTTTGTAGAAGACAATGCAGATCTTGTCCTTCCTGGGGAGGTTACAAGGTTGTGACAGCACGGTCACAAACTCCAGGCTCATTGCATCCTCCAGTGGGTGATGGGCACCAAACAGGTAGGAGTTGGGCTGGCAGCTGTTTGGAAAGAGATGGTGAGTCCCCACTGTGTTCTCCTGCCACTGTTCCCCTTCCCCATCTTCACCTGCTCCACCACTCACCTCCACTCCCCTTTGTTCTAGTTCCCAGCAGATGTGTGACCACTTGGCAACGTCCCCCACACTTGCGTGTCCCGCTCATCATCTCCTCCCACCCTGGTGAAGACCTCTTCGTTACTCCAAGGCATTTTGGAAAGACCTGGATGCCTCAGAGCAAGTGCCCACCCCTGGGATGTGGAAAGACATCCTGGGGTCTCTCTACACTGACCAGGGTGTAGAGGGGTGTAGCCCAAGCTGCACCTCCTCCCACCATAACTACTCTCCCTGGGAGCTGCTGGACTTCCCCCCTCCAGATCCAACCTTAAAGCCTTCAGTGATTCTATCCGTCCACACAATGAACCTGTTGGAAGGTCCTGGGTCATCTGCAACTGCGGAGAAAGCAACAATGAACACCTCCAAAGAAGGTGGAGAGACAAGGAAACGTAGAAACTGGGGTTCACCAGGAAGAGATGGTGCTCCTCGCAGCTTGGGCATGGTCTTCTTGGAAGAGGAACCCCCAACCCAGTCCAAGACTGAGGTCCTCACTGTCCCCTCAGGTTCTGCTCAGGAGTTTCACCAGTACCTGTGCGGTTGAGGTTCTCCTGGTTCATCCTCTCCACTTGCTTTGTGTGACCTGGGGCTTTTGCCTGGAGAAAAGAAGAGTTGAAGGACCAGAAATGAAGTTTAGAAGGACCAGAGACATCAAGGCTGGGCAGGGTCTTCTTCTGCCCCACCACTTCTACAGCATTGAGCTCCCAAATCCAGGCCAAAGACACTGCCCTGACATGGAAAACTCAACTCTTGTCCTCCACAAGCTTTGGCCATGAGCCTCCAAAGCCACAATGGACTCACAGGATGACTCTGCTTCTGCGCTCCCAATGCTCCCTCTGGATGGACCCAGATGTCCTAGTGATTCTCCTTCTCCTTGTCACAGTGTACTGGGATCTGCTGGAGCTGGATCTCAGATAGCAGTGGGACCTCAGGAGGCTGGGAAGGGGAAGAACAGAGTTCCTGGTGGTCATAAGAGTGTGGGGAGGAACGCAGGAGTCACCTGAGCACCACATGGCTGTGGCCAAGGGCTATGACACCCTCAAGACCATGAACCTGACTAGGATCACTTGGGCAATGCCAAGCCCCCAGAGATATCTTCCCTAATGCACAGACTCTCCATCAGGTCCCAGAACTCATGTGCCTGCATGAGTTAACCCAGATTTGTAACTAAAACTCTGCTCTTTCCTGCCTAATTGACCTCCCCCATGGAAGATTCTCCTGTCTCTGACGAGGGATGGAGTTATTGACCAATGGTGCTGCTTTGGGGCCAAAACAGGGCTGAGCAGTGGAGGTTTTGCTGAAGAGCATCAGCACCAGATGCTGCACCCATCCCACGCCAGCGAAGGGCAGAGATTGGACCATGTGAACCTCATGAGGTTCAACCAGGCCAAGGGCAAGGTCCTACAGCTGGGTTGGGGAAATCCCAAGCACAAACAAAGTCTGAGGAAGAATGGATGGAGCAGCCCTGAGGAGAAGGACTTGGGGCACTGATTGGTCAATGAGAAGCTCAACATGAGCCGGCAATGTGCTCTTGCAACCCAGAGCAAGAGAGACCTCAGAGCAGCTCCCAGAGCCTAAAGGGGCTACAAGAAACCTGGAGAGGGGCTTTGGCCAAGGGCCTGTAAGGACAGGCCAAGGGGAATGGCTTTAACCTGCCCGAGGGGAGACTGAGGTGAGCTCTTGGGCTGAAGCTCTTCCTTGTGAGGGTGCTGAGGCGCTGGCACAGGGTGCCCAGAGAAGCTGTGGCTGCCCCATCCCTGACAGTGCTCAAGGCCA
>JAOEHX010052145.1:2145-15135 GCA_025448015.1 Bolborhynchus lineola | reverse complement strand
AGGGACATCTTCACCCAGATCAGGTTGTCCAGAACCACATCCAGCCTGGCCTGGGATGTCTCCAGGGATGGTTCATCCACCGCCTCTCTGGGCAGCCTGTGACAGTGTTTTACCACCCTCACTGTACAGAGTTTCTTCCTCACATCCAGCCTGAATCTCCCTCTTTTAGTTTAAACCCATCACCCCTCGTCCTGACACAACAGACCCTGCTAAAGGGTCTCCCCATCTTTCTTATAGGCCCCTTTTAAGAGCTGAAAGGCCACAATGAGGTCTCCCTGGAGCCTTCTCCAGGCTGAACAACCCCAACTCTCTCAGCCTGTCTCCAGAGCAGAGCTGTTCCAGTCCCCTGATCTTTTCTGTGGCCTTTCTCTGGACCTCACCAACAAGTCCATGTCTTTCCTTGTTGCTTCCATAAAGTTTCTTCAAAGTGCTATAGAGGGAAGACCAAAGCCATCAAGGCAGGTCCCAGCGTTTGGGGGTTCTCTAGACTGTAACCCTTGTGGTTTTCATGCCTACAGAAGATTAATGCACAGTTTTTTCCATCCAGAGCAGGTGTGGCCTGACATCTGCAGCCCTGGCCTTGGTGGTTTGGACTGTTTATACCATTTTTGATTACTCTAACTCCAATTTGCCATAGGTTTTGAACCGCACACAAACCACGCAGGATTTGGGAACTGCAATCCTCAACCACAACCAAGGATCTGGAGCATGATATCCTGATGAAAAAATTACATGTTCTTTGACCAGCACATCTTTATTCAAGAAATTCATTGCTTCTGTTGTTTAGAAGTCAAGATGACGTTTGACTGCCCTCTCAGTAGTATGGGTGGTGACACATCACCCATGCCACAGAAGTCACTAAAGATACCATTTCTGCCACAAGGATTCACCATGAAATAGTGCATGTTTTCCAGGAGTTTTTGTTCATGCTACACTTCAATGCATAATGCAGGGGGTTTATTCATTAGATAATAGATACTTCAGGTAATGAAAATTCATTCTGTGTAGCAGAAATACCAAGAAGTGGCTTCTTGTAACTGTTCAAGGGCTCAAAAGTGGATACTTGTATGCTTTCATGTTTGATTCTTGTTCCACATCACTTCAGAAGCATAATTTTTGTTGACAGAAAATTGGCCAGGCTTAATAAAACAAGGTATTTCTATATCAGCTTCTGGGCTCTTTCTACTGCGTTGTCATTTTAGGAGCTAATTGACTTCATAGGCAAGATACATGGGGACCAAATTTTCAAAGGCTTGTGGTGCTGTGAAAAGATAATCCATAGGAAACTTTTTTCCTTTAGTACTAAGATAATGTGTTCCTCTTCCCAGCTCTGCAAGAGGCAGAGCACCACTGCGTGGTATCTCAGAGAGAGAAATCACATAGTTAAGCTGCTGGCTCACGTCATGCTCTTGGCATTCACACATGGGTGACACTAGAGCTGTTTTATCACTGTCTGGAGCATCTCAGAGCACCTTCTGGTTTGTGTAACAGGATGCCAGAGACATGACCCACTTGACGTAGTTCCAGATCCCTTTAGAGGATTTCTGCCTCCATCTCCATGGCAGCTGTATAATTTCTGATCCCACTGCCTTGAGAGGAACCGGAGCTCCAAGAGCTACAGTCACTGAACCCAAGGGAAACAGACACACTCGTTCTTAGGATGTTACTGTCTCCCATTTTGTTTTGCAGAGAGAAGCAAATCATCCAAGAAGACTTCAGAGCCACCCTGTCAGAAGATATTATGTAAATTGGCAAATCACATGGGCTTGTATTTAGGGCAGGCGAGTGAAAAGAGAGAAGTGTTGAGCTGTGATGGAGTCTGAATTAAGTGCCTGACTTTGAGGCACAAGATTGTCAAGTGACTTGTTCACCCAGATGAGATGTAGGATTGGAGGAAACCAATCGTGTGTCAAACCTGAACTTTCCCAGATAAGTTATATATGTATGCACACACATATGTGTGTACAAACAAAATATGAATACCTTGACACACACATATTTTACCTCCTGTGAAGCTATCCTGGGGAAATTACTGCCTGTTTCACAAAGTCAGGGGTTGTTTCCATTTAAAGTCTGTCATGCACTCCTTCCCTTCTCATAACATTCAAGCTGCAGCCTTCAAGAGAAGTCTGGTAAAGCTTTGGAAAGGGAACTGATGCTACTGCCTCTGCTTTCAGAAGGAGACCCTTTATACCCACTGATTTACAGATGTGTGCAACTCATGTTTTGCATTCCATTTCTTATCAGTTATCAGAGACAGCACGAGATTGGTTACTGAAAGGACAGTCAGTGCTCCCAGGCCAGACCTTCCTCCTGGGTCTGCAGAGAAGAAGACCTCTGCAATCTGTCAAGGTTTGCAGGTAAAACCAGAACTGCATAGAGGTGGCTCCAATCTGAGGTCCTCCATGGCTCTTCCCAGACTTGCTCAGCGGCTCTGGAAATATGTTTGGACAGAATGGGAGACCATTTCCACTCAAGGCCTGCTCAGCACTGGCTATGCAGAGAGTTGTGTGTTCTTCAGATTGCAGTCACTTGTCTAGTTGTCTTACAAACAAGTAACCACAGCCGTACATTGCTGGTCAAAGAGTGGAAAACCTGTTTCTGCTTCCCGTTGTAAATCAGAGCATCTTAGACAATATACTGATAATGTAGCCTATCTTACCTAAATGTGCAGGGGGGCATATTGTCCTGTTTATGAAAAACAGGGCCCCTGTCTCCCAAATATTGCAGTGCTTGTGTGAAACACGGATGAACAGGGGTGAAGGGCAGCAGTGTGAGGTCTGGAGCTATCAGGCGAAGGCACGTGGAAGAAAAGTCATACAGGAGGCAATTGGAGGTACGGTACAGTAGCGTGGGTTCCTGCTGAATTACTGACCACAAACACCACAAAACCAGGGGCAGTGTCTTCTTGCAGCATAACCCTGCTCTGATGAGCATGAGGAAGCTGCCTGTTTCCTGTTTCAGGAGGCCATCTAAGCAGGAGTTCACATGGGTCCTAAGTGTTAACTGCTCTTCACCCACTGAGCAATCCTCTTTTGGCCAGCAGCACATGTACTGGCTGTTGTGCCTGCAGAGCTGGAAACCCTGCTTGCAGCCCTGCAGACTGTCACATCTTGAAGGTGTTGCCTTCTAATGGCTGATACGGAAGTGGGATGAAGTAATTGGATAGCAGCAGACTCCAAGAAGAGATGTAGGTGGCCATGTTTCCTTGAAGGCAAAGCTCCACAGATGCACAGGCTAATAATAATAACAATAGCAGCGGCCTGGAAATACTGAATTTTGCATGTCAGCTTTCCCCAAAGATTTCCATACATATATTTCAGTGAATTACGGCTTATTTATACATTCTGTAACTACCCAAGTTCACGGGCAGCACTTGACTTCCTATGAACGATAGAAACCTGCCCATACTCCCCAGTGCAATCTCTGAAACAGTTTATCAGTGTCTGCAAATGGAAATGGAGCAAATACTCCCCAAAGCTCCACCAGGTCACTGTACTGTGCTGCAGTCAGCCACATGGCAAGCGCTCCTCAAAGGAGTGGAGGAAACTCGCCTTACACAAGCCTTGCACATACCAGCTTCTGTCTGTCGCTTCCTCTCACCCTCAGCCTGCATTGCCCTCTGTAACCTGGAGCTAAGAAAGCACTTCATCTGATAAGACCAGCGAAGGTCAGAACATTTGGTTTAGCATTTTACTGGAAGAATAAGCAGCCTGGCTCTCTGGAGTGCCAGGGACGTGATCTAGTGGCCCGCACACACGACCAGGAGCTATAAATTCCTATATCTTAATCCCAGCACTGACAATTACTTCTCCTGTGACCTTGAGCAAATTGCTTAACCTTTCTGCTTCTGCCTTTCCCTGTTGTGAAATAGGGAATCCTGCCCCACCAGGCTTTTGTGAGGGTTAATGATTTAATGTGTGTGCTTAAGTATCCTTCTGCTGGGGTCTGATGTATTCTGTGTGCTTGTTGCTGCTTGACCTTGTGTGGATGTTCAGAGCCTGATGAGGAAACCTCAGGCAGCAGTTTCATCTCAAAAAGAGGTCATCCAACAGGCTTGGGGCAGGAAGGAGGAGTAAATGCAGGAGGCTAAGGGAGGCCAGAGACCTGCCAGACTGTCTTTCCCCTAGGAAGTTCTGTAAGAGCTATTCCAGAGTGGAGGGAGAAGAGCATGGACATCACCATCTGTTGGTGCCTCAGACCATAAGGAGGTTAAATCCCTTTTCTCTGCCTAATTGCCTGCTGCAGAAAGTGGGGCTGTGGCTCACAGGTGGAATGTTGCTGCAGATGAGAAACATGGAATGTATGCTGCTTCTGGTTCAGGTCTGCAGGCATAAAGTAGCCCAAGATCTTTAAAGGAGCATGGAATCAGGACCTTCATGACAGCTGTGCTCTGAAAAGTGGAAGAGAGAGAGAGAAGCAGCAGCATATGCTCCAACTGTTTCACTTCTCTCCACACTTAGGTATCAGTGTTACTTCATGTGCCATTAATGAGACTTCCTGGTCTACACCTTATCTCCCTTGTCAGAATAAATTAAGTGTGAAGAATTTCAACAGAGCAGCACTCCGGTGATCCCAGCATTAACGAGCTTGGCTTTGCTGAGACCTGAACTCAGAAAAGGGCTTCAGCATCTGCTTAAAGTTCAGCATGTGCTCAGTGGAGCTGCAGCCTGAGACAGTACCATGCGAAGGGCAAACCTCTAAGCTTGGGCTCCTCAACCCTCCAAATTCAGGTTAGTAGCTCTGCCCTGGCCAAATGGTTGTCTCCATCCCAGCAGCACTGAACAAATAGATGGTGTGTGCCTTTCCTTTGTCACTGATATTCAGCTTAAGGGGAAGCTGTTCATTTGGAACCCAGATTTTCCAGCTGAAGTGGCTACATTTTGGCTTCCAAATCTGGCTGCTTCTATTTGAATTTTTAGTTAGGCAAAAGATCAGCTCTGAAAGCTTTGGCTCCAGGCAGAAACTACATTTCAAATAAGCCAGCCTGAGCAAACATCACAGAAATGTACTGCACTCGGAGATGGGGAAGGGGAGAGCTCTCAGAGCTGCTACCCAGCTCTTTCCTGTTCCTTGGGTCATATATGCTCAGTCTCACATTCCCAGACTTGAAGGACTTGAGCCATGAAGGTCAAAAACATATAAGACAGATGCATCACTGAAGGAAAAGCTCTCCAGGACACATCTAAAACTAGACCAATACTAGATTTTGCATAAAGTCAGTTGAGTTGGAGCCTCTCCCCTCCACTAAAGCAAACAGGATCTATGCACTAAAAGAATATTATCTGGAGCTTTTGGATATTTTAGCTTTTGATGCTTGCCCAAATGTGGAAGAACAAACGAGTTCCAAACAGCAAGGGGGAAAACCCCCAAACTCCAGTGCTCACTTTTTCACTGGATCAAGAAAGGTTTGGTTTGGTTTCTGTTTGAGGGGGGTTATTCAGCTCTACTTCTGGGTTTATTCCAGGTGGGTTTGTGCACTCCAAAATTAGCACTCATGCAAGAAGTAGCATGGCACAAAATAATCTAAGCTTATGCCTTCAGAAATATGTGCTGCTCTAAAGGTTCCTGCTGTGCAGACATCCGAGGTCTGCATATATCTTTATTGGTGAGCTCCTGCAGGAACCAATAGCAGGCAAAGGCATGAGTTGAACTGAGTGGCTTGTTTCTGCTACAAGGGAAATTCAGCCCCTGCTGCTGCCAATTAGAGGGCTAATTGAAAAATGGATCCTTAACCCCTTCACAGGATGCTATCTCAAGAGAATTTACTACTTCTCTCAATGGTGCTGTGATACAGAGGCAGGCAAAAGCAGAGCTAACAAAGGCTGGAATAGGCATCAGGAAGGAAAGTGCTGTTCAGGAAGTATGATGCTTTGGTGTTTAGGCAAAGTTGAAAGAGCATAGATAATTTGGCAGCAAACAAGAACCCAGGCTTGTTTTCTCAAGATTCAAGGGCTTATGTCCCAAAGACCAGAAGTAAGTTATGTCTTAGACTGCTGAGTTTGCATTGTTCCAAATCTGGAGTATGGCATGTTGGACTTTTCCCATGGCAGAAGCATTTCAGGCTCTCCCTTGCCGAGGCCTAAAACAATGTTATTTGTTTAGAAACTCTTCCAGAGTGCCTGTTTAGTATTCAGCAACCCACTGCTGCCATCTTCCCTCTCCATCCACAGTCTCACCCCAAAAGCCAACCAAGCCAATTAGTTGTTAAGACCTAACACATAACCAGGACTCTAATGTGAAATCAAAAGATTAAATGTAGATTAAATCTCATTGCCCACTGGTGGAACTTCACTGAAATTGTTTAAGCTTAGAGGAGGGATGAATTTGGCTCGGAAGCATTAATTGGTTTGGGTAGTTTGCAGTTCTTTGCCTGAAAGACATCAAATACTCATTTATTTGTTGCAAAACAGTTATACATCAGGACCAGCATCTGGCATGGAAGGAAAGAAAAGCAAACTACCTGAAATTGCCAGGAAGCTGTAATCCTCAGGGAATTTTCTCCTATCTAAATTAGAACTAATCCAGTGGCAGAGGGTTACTTGGGGATATTTTAATAGGAAGGAGCAAAAAAGATCTTCCATTGTGATCAATCATGCAGGTTCCCTCTGCTTTTTGGTAGAAGTATGATTGAATCCAGGATAGGAATACATCTGAGCTGCACCCCAAACGTGAGCCATCACTTTGCTTTTCAGAAGGGTTCCTTTCTTTTCCCCAGCTACTTTTCCAAGTTCGTTTGCCAGGCTCTGTACCTTTAGGCTGTGACTGGCAACAGAAGCGCAGCAAAACAGTATGAAGAAAGAGGATTTTCTCCTTGGATTCCTGACCTGAGCAGAAATAGGCAGTGCTGGAAATAGTGCAAACCCCATCTTCCTTGAAAACTCGCCAGGCCGCTTCTGCAGACTGTAGGCATTTGGGCAGTCCAGATGAACTCTGGATAACCACCCAGATTTTTGGGTTTGCCCAGCACTAAAAATATCACAGACTGGAGGACACTGTCTTGAGCTGAGTCTCGGAGCATTCTGCAGCTCATCCAACCCTGGTTGAAGTGATCATTATAACCTGGCAGGGAATGCAATCTGGGTTCCAAACTGTGGCTATTTTTAAAATCATCTTGCCAGTTGGAGACTGAAAAGAAAACCATTTCAGCCTGAACAGAATGATCAATAATTTGCTATTCTTGATGCAGCATTTGTGAGCAGCATCTGTAACAGCCCGTACCTGTAGGTAAATGGCACGCAGCGAAGCAACTGTTGAGAGTTGTAATTTTTCTGTAGAGTCCAAAATAATAGTAATAATGATTTTAAAAGCCTCCAAACTCTATTACAAATTTTAGTTACCACCTACTCGTGGCTTCCCACACACACCAGGAAACCAGCTCGCTTTCACAGCTGCGCTGCAGCAAGCCCTTCACAAGCACGAGTACAATTATACTTTAAACAAGGCTGGAGGTTCCCCTTGCAGATGACTTTACTATGTTTTCTTACCAGCCATAAGGCCAGAGATGTCGAGCCATACGGTGAGCATGTGCACCAGCGTGATCAGGTGAAACAATGGGAAGGAAGCCTAGCTGCATTTAATACATTTGGGAATCCTCTTCCCGGAGAAGCTTCTTGTTCCTGGACAGGGAAAAATCACAAAACCATTAAAAGACCCAGTCAAAACAGTAGAACTGGTTTGCAAACCATTAAAGAGGAGTTTGCAAAGGTGGTGGTGGGTAGGTTGTTGTCAGGGACACCAAGCCTGGGAAAGCACTCTGTTAAGGTGAGATCTGTGTGTAGAGCAGGAGAGAGGAAGGGTGACAGAGGTGTTATGCTCATTGCAAAGATGACCCTAAAAAGAAGCAAGTGAGAAGGGTGTGAAATCCAAAGAAAGTACAGTGCAAGCAGTGGCACAGTGAATAAGTTGAGAGTCAAAAATTGCAGCAGTATCCCTTGGTTTAGAGTGTGAGGAAGGAGGGAATTGGGGACAGGGATTGCAAAGCTCTTACTATGTTTATTTTCTATCTGCATGAAACAATAATGGATTATCTACATTTAATAGGAGTTTATAACCCAATGAGTGATATTTAAAGGACGCAATGATGCATTTAATAACCAAACATCCTTCCTGATTAGTGCTCATTTGATCTCTTGAGGATAGAGCTCCCTCTGACTGAGGTTTTAAAGAAATGCCCTCGTCTCCCTTTAGCTCACACCAGAGTCTGGGGATGCTGCAGACCTCAGGAATAAGCTGAGAAATTAGTCTTGCCTGAAAATGTACGAACTGTATAATTTATACCCTTTTGGTTGCACCCTCTCTCATAGTATGCTTTTAGAAGGATGCAGAAGTTGGAAAGCTGAAGTCCTGCTGGTTCTTCATTAAACTAAATTTTTCCTTTCTTTGAAGAAAGGACTTAAGCATTTATGCTCAAAGTCATTTGCAAAGGTGAACAAACTTAACCTCAAGTAACCTGCATGATATTAGTGATTTAAATAAACATGTAAAGGAGTGAACTTGTGCCACTTGGCAGAGGCTCAGTTTCTCCTCTTTTGGGGCTGTGTTTTCACAAATAGACAACCTCAGATTCTCAGCTCTCCATCTGATGAGCAAAGAAGAATCAGAGAGAGCATTTTTTGTGGCATTGATAGTTCACTTCCAGAGAGATTACTCTTTGTCCACTATTTCTGTTCCCATATATAATGTTTCTGGCCACATCCCTTCCTTGGTATCTGTTACGCTTTCTGGGATTCCCCCTAAGGAGAGGAAATCAGCCTTTACCTTCATCTTGCAAAGGTCTTTTCCAGTCTAACCCCCTCAAAACCTCGTAGATTGGTTCCAGTGAAAGGCTCAGGAGAATATCCTAGTTATCTACCCCACCACTGTCTGAACTTACAGGCAAACATGAAATGACTGCTGCAGTCCATGCGTTGCATCATTTTTAACCTTCTGCTGTAGGAGCTCTGAAGGCAGGATTTGTACCAGGAGGTTACCAGCTGATGAATGGTGGCTCTTTCTTTCCCATTTGCTCTGTAACAGCCTTCCTAAGTAAATCACTGTTAGACAGACATGGGCAAACAGATCATTGCCCAACTCAGCAGCCTTATGTCCTCCTTTAACACAGGTTACTGTGACACAGCAGATGAGGGAAAACACTGAGGTACTTCTCCAGAGTTTCCTACAAATTGCAGAGAGGGATTTACCACCCACAGCAGAGTAAAAACCAGTTCCCTCCTGTAGAAGCCTCTTGTCTGCATGCTGGCTTTGCTGCCCTTAACCAAGCTCCTCAAAGAGGGGGTTTATAGGCAGATGCATCAACATCACCCACATCAGCCTTAATTTAATTAACCACTCCTCCATAACAAGGAGAAAATTCTTCCTCCCTATACCCCCCATGCCTGCCCCTGCATCTCAAGGACCCTCCACCAAGAGCCTGCTGGCCACAGCAGGAGCTTTCATGCATTTTATTCAGCATGGACCAGCCTCCACCATCTGCCCTTGCTTTGGTTCCCCAGAAGAGTCACAAAACTTTTGATGACCTTGCCTTCTGCTCCCGGTTAACAGCCTTTGGGGCTTTTTGTTTTCCCTTCCCCTTCAGAAAGGCAGCTTAGTTTCAGTGATAAAAATAAATAAGGCAATTGCAATGTCCCAGTGGATCCAAGCCTGGTTTAACTCGGTAGAGGGGCACTTCACCCCATTTCTTTTGTCAATTAGGCTTGCCACTGAAACCTGCACTTGAATGTCAATGCTTTTTTTTATTTGGGCTTGATTTGTCTCTAAGTTTATCCTTCTAAGTTTGCTTCTAAAGCTTATTCTTTACTGCATCATAATAAAAACATTATACAACCCACGGCTCCCTACAAAAAAAGGACCGCAGTTTCTATCTTCTCATACGAACCTTTTAAAAGCAGTTCATATGAGAAGTCATTTATGAATGTTGTTTGAATACACTGTTATTCTAATGGCCTGTAAATGATAACCTATATATTCTCCACAGCACGATCTAAAGCTTTACATAGTAACAGCCATTCACAGAACCAGCCCTGTCTAGTATGTGGCAGATTGACACACACACAAATTCATTTCTATTTGAAATACCAAAATAAAAGTGCCTTCAGTACTTCCCGCAGAATATTGCACCTTGAAATGGGTCCAGTAGTTCCACTGTACCTGCAGATACATTTTCTGCTGCTCACATTGCTTTAAATGTATTATTCATTCAGAAGGATTGATTTGGTGTTCTGTCCACATGGCTTAAAAGCTACCGTCTGTTCATCTGTCTGTTAAGCTGCTTGGGCATCTTGCAAAGACAGAGCTATAGAAAACACTTTTTGTTTCTGTCGAAGTAGTGACCAAACTAAAAACCACAGAAAAGGAACTGCTTGATCTTCGGGATCATATGCATAAAAATATCTGGACCACTGAGATGGCTGATGGCTGAAAGCACAGGTTTTTACATTCTGCCAGTGGCGTGCAGGAAGCATGGTGCATTTGTTTCTGCCTGATTAAGCGGATGCTGGGGCAGGGGAACCAGGAGGAGACACTGCAGCAGCAGCAGAAGATGCTTTCTGTAAGATCATGACCTCCATTCCGGTGTCATTTCATACCTCAGGCAGTGATCTTGTTACATCTCATAAGCTAAGCAAGGTCAGCCCTGGTCAGGCTAAGCGCTTGAATAGGAAACTTCTAAGGCAAAACTCAAGCGCTGTGGAAAGTGTGGAAAGTGAGGCTGGTGGCTGGGTAGGTGACATTATTCCCTTGCAGTCGGTACAAAAGATGTGCTCTGTTAAGAAGCTTCTGTGCATCTGCTGTGACTGTGCTGGGCAGCTAAAGGCACTGCCTCTCAGGTGGGTCAGACCCAGAGGCTGCAGTGCCTGAAGGTATTAACAACATTTCTTCCCAGTTCATAGACTCACAGAATGGTTTGGGTTGGAAAGGACCTTAAGCTCATCCAGTTCCAACCCCCTCCCATGGACAGGGACACCACACTGGTCCAGGTTGCTCCAAACCACATCCAACCTGGCCTTGAACACTGCCAGGGATGGGGCAGCCACAGCTTCTCTGGGCACCCTGTGCCAGCCCCTCAGCACCCTCACAGGGAAGAACTTCTTCCTTATATCCAACCTGAACTTCCCGTTTCAGTCTGAACCCATCACCCCATGTCCTATCACTGCAGTCTCTGATGGAGAGCCCCTGGAGCAGAGGTGTTAACCCCACTGGCCTGCCCCAGCTCCTTGCTGGGAGATTACATATGTCCCCAGTAGCTCTCCCCTGCAGTTTCCATAGGAGAGGTCATGCTTTTCTTTACCCCCCTGGAAAGCCAATGCAGGCAGTGTTGTTGGCAGGCTTTATCCCAAGCATCCTGAAGCTTGGGAGGAGGCAGGTTCAACATAAACATGATGGGTGAGAAAACCCTGCTATTTTGGAAGGGTACTTGTTCAAGACAGTAAAATAGTGAAAAGCCAAGAAATGCTCACATGAAACCCCCCCTCGGCACTCCCAGCTCTCTTGCCCTCTTCCCTTCTGTTCCCAGTCACAGTCTGTCTTCTCCAAGGACCCTCACCTTGGCTGGGGCTGAAGTCCCTTTGATGCGTCAGGGAAGGGACTGACTACCTGCTGCAAGGGAAAATGTTACTCCTCTCATGTTCTTGCAGAAGGTTCTTTCTGCCCTCAGAGGGTTCTGCTCAAGAAGTGGATGTATCATTTTGCTGTAGGTTTTGACAGCATCACAAAGAGTTTTGAGAGAAAGGGCAACTCTGCAGCATGCTCTGCTCATCGGATGAGCAAAGGGATTACTGCTATGGAAAGCAGATAAGGTGAAAACTTCCCCAAACCCACATGGATGGAAACAATGCTGGTTTGAACCTAGTTTCTGAAACCTTTAACTTCATGAGTATTTCAGAGCTGGTGTTGGCTCCCCGGCTAGCAGCTGGAGGAGTTCTTCACAGCCCCATCCCAACAAACAAACAGTCAAAACCACCCCAGAATTCCACTTAAGGGTCTTTAAATGTATTCTTTGTATTTGATGCTTGCTTTCCCAGTCATCTAGGAAACGCCATGCCACAAAATGGCATTAGGTGAACAATAGTCATTCTCTGAAACAGATGCTCTCCCAAATCCCCTTCATTTGTGTTTGTTGCTGTTGTGATTCTTCACCTGCTGGCCTTTATCTAGCGAAGCAAGGTGAGTTCAAAGACAACTCTAGAGGTCTGTAACAATTTTAATGATGAGGTGAAGTTGGAAGGTCTTGTGTATTATGAACTTAATGGGGCATTCTTCTCATTTACGCTGACATCCTTTACATGGAGTTGTTAAAAGGAAAAGGTATGGACAAGTGCTCACAAGCGATTGATTTATTAAGAAACAAGTGCCCCTTAGCTGTAAGGGAAGGCCCAGTGAGGCAAACAAATACTTAATAAGACCATATAATCCTACTAAAGTTACAATGGGCTTAAGTGCCCATTGTCTCCTCACATTTGTTTGCTCTCCTGTATGAAGCCACCAGGTAAAGAACAATGACAAGGATTAATAAGAGAACTGTGTGAATAACTGAGATTTTTATTTTTCCTGGAAGTGCTGAAAAATCAAAAGAGAAATTCATTTACAATGAATTCATTCCATCACTTTAACTGTAGCATTTTCTTTAGCCTCACATTAAACATTTTTCCTTTGGCTTCAGCATCTACAAGTTTTTAATTGAAAAATAAAAAGAGCTATCAGAAGTGGTAGGCATTAGTGGGACAGAAGTAGCACTGATTTCTGCTTTTTTTCAATACCAAAATGCAAGGCTCAGATTGGTTTTACTGGATTTTGTTTGTCATAGTACAAATAATCCACTGACATTTTCAAACCATTTTATTGTCACCAAATCGCATATTGCTATAAAAGGATTTGTTTGGGATCTGCTCAGTAGCCACATTTCCAGTGTTGATGCTGAAGCTGTTTATTCCCAGCAATTCATCACTCCTATCACACGGAGTGATATGCATGAGACTGTTATAGGCACACAGG
>JAOEHX010052143.1:13817-25619 GCA_025448015.1 Bolborhynchus lineola | reverse complement strand
AAATTGTCTGCTGGTCCCATTGAGAGGTGAGAGCTGGAGACACCCACCAGAAAGCCATGGACCTTCATGGGGAGCAAGTGCTGCTCTCCTGGAGGGAGGAAGTTGCAATTGCCATGGGGAGGAGAAACTGGGTAAGGGTTGCTGTGACTCCCACAGGTGGTAAACATTCAGAAACCTGCGAAACTGCCTCAGGGTGGGAAAAAGAGTACCTCTCAAAAAGTGCCTCAGGCACTTATACCCCGCACTGATACCCCGTTAAAGTTTGTTCCCAAGGACCCCCATATGCCGAATTACACACTTCTGTTCAACAACAGGAAAGGCTGTGAAACTTGAAACATGTTTAATGATAGGTACTCTCTTGCAATAATGTGAGCACTATAACAAGGACTGAAGGAAGAAAAATGGCCTAAATCTTCAGCTGCTTATGTAAAGCGCGACTAAACTTTCCCAAAGTAGAAACTTTCTGAAGCCAGGTAATCCTCCCTGGAAAAAACTTTTCATTAACAAAAACTTCCAAGACTGTGCTGCAAAAGAAAAAGGAAAATAACACAGTACAGTGGGAGGCAGACAAAAGCATGGAGCTCTCCCTCCTGGGACCACTCTTCTGGCCAGCTGAATTGCAGGGAAGTTGCAGCCTGAATGGGATGATCAAGAACCATCGGCTATTGCAGAATGCCAGAAATGATATGAACAAATTCCCCCTGGATGCTCTGGCCAATTTTTGATCAATGATTAAATGACCAGAGAGGTGACAGTCCTGACCTGTCACTGGGAAAGCTGAGCCCACAGAGGAGACACCTTTATCCTGCCTGCTGCTCCACCTCAGACCCATAGCTTTTATTTCAGTTACAAAACAAGTGCTGCTCTCGATATCAAACTCCCACCTTTTAGCTCAAGTACGTATTTTCCTGGCACTTTTTCTGCTTCAGTACCCAGGGTATAACTATGCCTCTTGTATTTAAAATATGTCTGCCATCTGGAAAGCACGCAGGGACCCATACATTTGCCCTGCTCCTCTCCAACTGCAGACACCTGGATTAAAGCACATAATTTTATCCATTTCTCCCAGACCCTTATTTGTGTCTGAGCTATTTTACTTAAAAGCGAAGCCATTTCACAGGGTCTGTCTCACAGCCTAGTCAACGTGGAAGGAAATCGGTGCCAAAAACCCATTTCTTTCTGATCTGATTGTTTGTTTTCCTGCCTTTCCAGTTTGGGATTTTTGACAGGGAGCCATGTGAAACCAACTGCTCATTGTTTACTGAGAAGCCTGCGGCTGTGTTTTAGTCATTTCACTCACAAAAAGACCGGAGGATACAATGGAAAGTCAATTAGCTCCATGCAATAGCCTGTGTTTGCAAAGCCCTTTGGTGTCCACACATGGGGGAAAGCCAACCCAAACAAGTGCCCTGGGGTGTCATTGCTGGACCAGACCAAGGATGCTTCTGCTTCTCACCTGCTCCCATAGATCATGCCTACAGCAACACCCCAGCCAAGGTACCTCCCAAGATCCACCCCAGCTCTGTATCTGAAAGCTGCAGCTGATCAGGAAGGTTTGCAGAAAGATCAGAACCAGAGTCCCTGGGTGGGCAGCCCAGCAGCATCACCCATGGGTCCATCATCTGGATGGCATCTTTCTGTCTCCCCCATATACACACCATGCTCCTCATGCTTGGGCAGGACAGGCAAGTCCTCACCCTAGGGTTGCTGCAAGCTTTTAAAAACCAGAGATCAAGTTACCTCCCCATGGCAGCCCAAATATACCAGGTCTCCAGCTGTGCAGCATTTTTCAGTAAACCTTTAATCATGCTTTTGAATTTGCTCCAAGCTAACTTCTCAGCGTCCCCCTGATTGCAGACCAGAAGAGGGTGTGTTATTCCAGGAGAAAAAATAAAAGCAGAAGCAAAGTCCCTTAACACCCTCTGGCTGCTCCTCCCCAGCCCCAGGGCTCACCCAGGGGGGTTCAGCCATGGCTTGGTGGATTTTCCAAAGCAGCTCCTATTCCTCTTCAGGCCACTGCTTCCCCATCCTGAATACTGTAGAGAAAGAAGTCCAAGGTTACTCCGTAGCAGCATTTTGGTCTCCTGTCCTCTTCACTACACACTGCTGTTGAGCCTAATTCACCTGCTTTGTTGACATTTAGCATGCGGCATCCTTTCCATTTGCTTTGGCATCCAGAAACAGACTGGATTTTATTTTCCAAACCTTTAACCAAGGGATTCGCTGAGAGACAATGGTTCACCCAGCAGGCTCTAAGGCCCCAGGGATTTGAGGCCAGTGGCTGCAAAGTGACCTTAACACTGCAGTGGGAGTAACTATACACCCACTACACCGGGTTCTTAGGTAGCCCCCACACTACCAGCCTGCCCCAGCTTTATGTAAAGACACCAAGACAGCTAAAGACCCTCTGAGCAAAGCCAAGAGCAGGTGATGGCTCTCCCCAGGCAGCCCAGTGATGCTTTCATGAGGGCTGGTGCTGCTCAGGGAGCACAGAGGCATGCACCACACCAGGCAGCTGGCACCCCCCAGGGCTGCTCGGGCTGTGAGGCACAGCTCCAATACATGATAAACAACAATATTAGTGAAATTATGTCTAAATAGATCCAAATGGGATTCTCCTGCCAGCAGGCAGGCAGGGAGGACTTCTCTCTGCAGGAGGCACTCAGAGACGTTCACAAACAAGGAAATAGCTTACAATGGTGAGTAGCTTTTTTGGCATCTCTCTCCTCTTGATGAAGCTCATCTCAACTCCAGTCACTGGGAAGTCTTTTCTCTACACCAAACAGACCTTTTGTCTCCCCATTACACTGCTGATGGGATGGTCAGTGCTTTTGTGGATGCACACTCACATACTGCAAGATAGGTATCTTGCAAAGCCCCTGCTGTATTTCCACACCTACCCAGAGGGAAGTTCATATTTTAGCCCTAGGGACCCCAACTTCAGGCAGCCCAGACTCAGGCTCCATAAACATACAAATCCTGCATGCTGCCTCTGTCCTCGGCACGTAGCACTGCTCAGGGACCAGGGTGCTGAAGCAGAGGGTGGGTTTAGTCACCCACAGCAGACAGGAGTGTTGGGGGGGAATGAAGGGTGAGGTTCTGCAGCAGCCTAAGCAGGCAGTGCTCCCAGAACCGCCTGCAGAGCCATTGCTGTGGCTCTCAGTGCTTCTGTCTAATCCCCAAGCCACTCACCTTAAACCAGCACATATCCTAAACCACAGCTATTATATGTCGCTCTTATCCTTCTCCTTGTGGGAGCTATTTACAATAGGTGTTAAAGCATTACAGAAGCAGCTGTCAGCTACTGTATTTGTGAAACCTGGAATCTCCGAGCCAGCTCTTACAAGTTTTAATACAGTTCTTCCAGTATGTGTGTCAGTAGAAACAAGATTTCAAGGGAGCTTTGAGGAACTTCGTATCCAGACCATTCAGCTAAATACAGAGGAAGCTGAAAACTACTGAAAAAAAGGCATCAGCATGCAGCTGTATCGACACATGGAAAGGCACCAGAGCTTTCCTCACCTAGTGGCCAGTATGCCAGGCCAGGTTCCAAGCATCCCCTGCAACCAGCAGGAACCTGGAATGTGCTATCAGGCCTCCCAGGGCCAAGTGCAATTTCCTAGGTGGGGCAGAAAGCCTGCTGCTCCAGCCCCAGGCTGCCCCATGGATATCAGCAGGGTACAAGGTACCAAGATGAAAGCACATAACACATCATTAGGTAATGACAGGCATGGCAGAGTGCAAGAGTACCCTGCTTCCAGCCATGGACAGATGGGTGGGCCTGGGCTATGGCAAATCCTGTGCGTGGGCACTGAACTCCCCCTGGGCAGGGCTAACATATATACACCACTCTAGGACAAGTCTGGTGTGACAAAGTCCAGATTTAAAACTGGATGTGCTTTGGGGTCTCCAGACTATGACAAAGATTTTAAAGAGGGCAGAAAATAACCCAGAAACTATGGGTCCCTGCGTGTGTCAGCTCTGAGCACAGCCCACTGCCCAGCTGAGGGAGAGCAGGAGTTACTGTAGTACTTCTAAAATGTAGAAATGCAGATCTGGATTGAGCCATGAACAAGGTCAAAATAAGCTGTCCTCAAGAGCTGAGCCCAGCTGGATCTCTCTGCTCTCACCTCCCTTTCTGCCCCTTCAACCACTGGGTCTACGAGATCTGCTGAACTCACACCAAACCCACCTCACCTGGGCAGGACTACAAAAATCTTCTCCATATTTCCATATTTCCCTTGGGTTTCTTCCTTAGAGAGGTGCCCAGGGCTACCTGCACCACCTTGTATGGAAAGAGTACTCCCAAGGGTGACAAGAGAATGCGGAGGGAGAAGCCACAGAAACAGCAAAAAACACTCATCAGATTCAGACAGCTGTGACAGAAGAGCTGATGGCTTTGCTCTAAGGAAAGCAGTGAGAAGCTTCGGCTTTCAATCCCAGGATTTCAGAAGATTCAGCCAGTTTGCTCTGCTGCCTGTTTCTCCCTCCAAACCTTCCCTTGCAGCTCGCATTTGGGCAGTTTGAGCTGAAGGCAGAAGGGAGCTGAGGAAACTGTTGCTGGGAAACTGTTCAAGAACCCTGGCTTAGAAGAGCACCTACAAACTCAGGGCTGACAGCAAGCAGCACAGGTTGGCGAGGGCAACAGCCACCTGGTGATCCCGTTGGTCCCTGTATCCAGGCAGATCGTCCACTTAATCCCAGCCCAAACAGTTACAAATTAGATCCTTGTTTACAATGGATTATCCAATGCTGATGCTAATTAGAACAGAATGTCTGCTAAGCAAGACAGATCATGGTCCACTGGATCCCATTAAAGGTTTGTCTGTGTCCACGAAGAAGTGGTTTCCCCTCAAACCATGACAGTGCTGAGTTGCATTTGCTCCTCCTTGAGATGCAGGAGCCTGGACCACCTTCTCCTCACTGGGTATTCTCCAGGATGGATCCAGTAGATGCGGGGCTCAGCAATGAGCACTCAATCCTTATCCTCAGGGACAGCAGGTCTCATTGCCTCCATAACCTCGGTAATACCATTCTTTTTCCTTCTACAGACCAGAGACAAAATTGTTACCTTGTTAAGAGCACACATTTGTCCTGCCTGCCCCGGGAAGGTGTTAGAGCCTGTAACAAGTTTTGCTTTTGAGCCACACGGCGTTACCTGCCTGCGCTACAGCACTCGGGGGTTTTACTGGCTAGCCCCAGCTTTGTAGAGGGACACGCAGCAATCCAGGATAAGCACAAAAGGGGCATGTAGGAGGCAGTTACAAGCTCCTTTTACAGGAAATACTGTTTCCTACACTAAAAAAAACCCAAACAACCCTACAACCAAAGCATTAGAGCCATCCCATGTGAGGGCATCCCCAGCACTTCGCCTCCATTTGGAGTCAATTCTGCCCCTAAACCCCAGCAATCCCATCTCCAGCCTGCTGCCACAGAAGGGCATCGCTTGCTGTCTCCAGGTGACAAATGCCTTTCATTCCTTACCAGCTCTGCTCAGTGGGAAACTAGCTCAGCACAGACAGCAGATGGTTAAATGAATGCTTGCCCCACAAGGCATTGCCTTGAGGGTTGTTTGGGTTTTTTTCAGCTGTGCTTTTCCCCCAGTGCCTAATACTGGGCTTATGAAGAGCACATCATTCACTTCTCTTGCTCCAAAGCCTGCAGTTATGTAGCTGGGGTGCAGCTGCCCAGCAAGCTCAATGCTAGCCAGCATGGGAGACCTTGGCTACAACTGTTAAAGCTTTCAAATACAAACCTTTGAGGCTTATGGCAGCAAATGATCCACGTGTTTGTCATGGGCCCAACAGATGTGATGGAAAGAGCTGAAGATAGACCCAAATATAGCAGAAACATCCACAGATGGAGAGCAATTTATACCAAGGCAATTTATATCATGTCACCTTGGGAATTGCCTCCCCTCTTCACTGTCCCTTTCTTGAAAGAAATAGGGAGGAAAGCTCAATGAAGCCAGCAGAGCTGTTTCCCCACCCCATGATTTGGCTTTCCTGCAGATGAAGGATGCCTATCACCCTCCTCACTGCACCTCCCACCCCAGGCTAAGCAACAGCCACTCATGTGGGACATTGATCTCAGCTGGAGCCTCTGAAAGCTGCCATGTAGCACAAATAAAAAATGGCAATAGCAACTGCAGAGTGAATTAAACATATTAATCACTTCCTCTCCTGGATTTTCCTGCTCCTGTTGTTTCTCTTATCCCCTCAGAAAAAGCCCAAGGAGAACATTCATTTCCTTTTCCTCCTTACTCTGCAATGAACACTGAGGGGGTACATTTTCTCCCCATTTTCACCTGACAGCCACAGAGCAGTGCCAGTGCTCCTAAGACCATCTCTCCATCACATGGCAGAGCAAACCCTTTGGATGGCTTTAGCAGGAGTCAGAACCCCTCTAGCTGTCACAAGGCAGCTATAGCACTGACTGAGCCCTCATTCTCCCCCTCCTGCTGTAGCCTGGGTTAAGGCTCTTTAATATAAGCCCATGCTCTATATGCAACCTTCAAGTGCCCTGTTCCCAGAGGATGGGCACACAGGTACTCCAAGGCCTCTCAGCACATCACAGCCCTCCCAGTAGGCAGCTGCGTACAGCCACTCTGCTGCAGAGAGCTTCCAGGGGCACCAGACAGCACATTGCCTTCAGAACAATCTTTCATGCCAAAAAAGGCCATTTCCCCCACCAGCTCACTCCCGGCCTGGCACCAGGGCATCTTCAGCACAGCAAAGAACAGCTTCTTTATTGCCCCAAGGAGGCTTATTTACAGAGAAAGCTGTGGCTGTGCCCTGGAAGCAATCCTGCCCGCAGGGTCTCCTGCCAGACCAGCCTGTAATTATGACCAGCAGAGAGGATTTGCTCAGTCAGTTCCCACAGGGGTCTCATCCCCCAACCCCGACGGCACATGGCAGCATCACACTCCCCTCCCCTGACATTCCCCCCCGCCATACCTTGCCTGCAGTATTGACTGCTCCAGCATAGAGCTAATTACTCCCTGCAAGGAGATACTGCCAGAGAAATGAGCCAAGCGGGACACCCCGAAGCAACAGAAAGCCTGGCAGGCACAGAGAGTGACAGCACATCTTGCTATAGCTGAAATGCAGATGGATGCAGCCATCACCACCTAAAATTCCATTAAAACCCTCTACCCACAGGCTAGAGATGCAGTGCATTGGGGGAAGGCTTTAGTACCAGCTTTTCCTCCTGCTCTGGAATCCCTGTCTGTCTTTCCTTGCTCTTCTGACAAGGCAAAGGGTGCAGAGCTTGCAAAAGCCCTAAGCCAGGCTCTGGTGGCAACATGACACATCAAGGTTGCAAAACCCTTTTTGGTTATTAGGGACCAAGACCACTCCAAGCATGCAGGAGCACAGGAGAAACAGACTCTTCCTCATCTCAATAGCAGATACTGCCTTAGTTACCGCCAAGGCCATATTTGTTACCTGCTTGGGGGACTTCAGTGCACACCTAGAAGGTTCTAAAGGTTTGTGACAGCAAATGAAGCTGCACTTCTCTGCCACAGCATTACTCAGGCAGAAAGCAGGGATGAACCACCAGATAAAACTCCCTTACACCAACTGCTGCTGGGGAAGATGCAACTCTGGGCTGTGCTTGCTCAGGTCCGGCATTTCAGGTCACTTCCATGCATCTGAAAAACCTTCAATGCAAGATTTTCAACTCTGGGAGCACTCCAAAATGCAACTCAAAGTTTCCACACTGAAACCTTTTCACCTTTTATTTGTCATCTGAGATAGCTGAATGTCGAAGCACTGCAATTTCTTAATGGGGAAAACTGTTTTGTCAACTCAAGGAAGACTAAATTGATGCAACCTCATTTTGCATGCACCTCCCCTAAACACATGCTCCCACCAGCTCCTCCCGTGCCCATCATGAGGCAGTCTGTAGGCTTCCCATGCCTCAGGTGCCAAGCAAAATGTGGTTTTGTCCTGATCCATAGATTGCTATGTCAAAACCAGCCCAATTTCTCAGTTACAAAAGGGGTTCACACCATGGCACCAGAAGATGTCAGAGCAGGCATCACCTCCATCTTTAAGAATGGTCCAAGTAATCACAGAACAGACAGTTTCATTACAGCAATAAAAGCAGATTTAATCAGAAAAGCAGGATTTTACAAGTTCTGAGGAGAACCCACAAGACATATACCGGACAGGGTCCTGCATTTCAACTGTTCCCTCAAGATGCAGGTAAGTATAGAAAGAATTCCAAGAAAGAGACAGAACATGGCAATTTATCTGAATTTGTCAAATGCTTCAGCCCAAAATTCTCTTCAGAGGCTAAGAGAACCTAAAAAACCATCAGCTAAAATCATCAGCCTCCTAAGCCATACTGAATTCATCCATCAGAAACCAATGAAGATATCCAATACAAAATAGGAATGACAATCAGCACACCCAAAACTCATCACCAAGGGACCTGCCCTAGCATCTGATGGTGTTAAGAGCCCAGAGCTGTGGTTGTAGGGGAACCAGAAGAACAGACTCTAGCTGGGACCACAGACTGCACCAGGAATATGAGCAATGTAAAGGCAGGAGACATCTCTTACTGACAGATGACCAAAGTCTTGTAGCCAAGGCAGTGTCTGATTCGCACACACTGCTGGGCACTACACGTACTGCAGCTGCTTGGAAAGAAGATGGAGGAGGCCTCAGTGTCATCACCAAAGTGGCTGTAGAGGTCCCCAGAGCAGCATTCAGCAGAGCACCATGCTGGGTTCTGCATGCTGCTGGCTGGGAGATGCTGGGTGGGATCAGCTGCAGAAGGGCTCAGCTGGTGCTTGGGGAAGCCTCAGCTTTAGACAGGACTGGCACAGCATTTGTCTTAGCTTCACAGGGACAGGAAGCAACAGCCCAAAGCATTGGGACAACGAGAGACTGCAGAGCTCCCAGCCATGGAGAGACTGAAAAAAGCAGGGACTCAGAAGCGAGCAATACTGGGATGAGATGTAGGAAGCTCAGAGTAGTTGTGCTGTCTCCATTGCAACAAAAGCCAGTGACAACAACAGCCCTGAATTCATACCAAAGCACAATGAATTTAGAACAATAGACAGATCTTCTCTTTTGTTTTTTAGATACAATATGCAATTAACCTGTGGGACTCATCACCACACAGCTAATTGAGAGCAAGGACGCAAGGGAGCTGAAAACAAAGCAGTGGCATGCACAGTGAAGAGCACCCACGTTGGATGGGGGGTGGCAAAAACATCCCCTAGGATGTTCTTCACTCATGGCTTTCCACAGGAGTGTTCACCAGCAAGCCACTGCCCAGGGACTCGGGCATCTTTGCTGAGAGCATGGGCTCATTGCTGATTTATCAGAACACAGCGGGATCAAGAAGATGCAGCAACTCTTCTGTGTGCCAGCAACTGCGCTGAGTGTCACGAATCACCCCGAGAGCAGAGATGGCCCAGGTATCACATGGGGAACAAGCCTTGGACCAGGGTCCCTCCCAGCCCAGTGATGTCCATTGACAGCATATAGACCACTCTGGCACAAGAGCAAAACTTAGTCTTTATTTCCACCTTTCTTTACACTACACTCATTTTGAGGCCATTTTCACCACTCCACAGTGCAAGCAGACTTCATCATGTTTGTGAGCAAACTGCCAGTGCCTCCCAGGTGAGCAGCCTGCTTTTAGTGCACTGCATTGCCAGTCCAACAACAATGTTCCCAGTGAATGCATGGGCAGTTTCCCTCACTGCCAGACAGTACCCGGGCAGGATCTATGAACATCCATGTCTCAAAGAAAGCAATAATCAGACAAAAAGTGCCCAAGATCACCTTCATGGAGCAATCTGCTTCCTGCTCCAGCAGCTTTCTGATCACTTATAGCTGAGGAGCACAGAGGGAAGAAGGAAAATTGCTTAATGCATGCTTTCTTCACAGGGCTAATATAACAGGGGAGGGCTGTCTTTCCTGTCTAAAACCTACTGCTGCTGGCTCATGTACCCACCATACAGCACCACACTGGCCATCTCAAGGATAAATAACAGGAGCTTAAGAGCAGGCAGGTGTATTGCACAGATCCTCTTCCCTCAGACCCACATTTCTGAGTCTGTGGATCTGCTCAGCCCCTCTCAGCCAACCTTTTTTGCAGGGGCATTATCAAGAAAACCCCAAACCCGCCACCATTCAGCATTCCAGAAGAGCTCCACCAGCACCCTGTCCCAGCTCAGACCCCAAGCACTGCCATGATAAGGGAAGCAGATCTCCTCAGATGTATTTGGAAAGAGTCCCCAAATTCACCTTGCAAAGCAGTGCCTGCCATCCCTAGTAGCTGGGGGAAATGACTACTCAAATCCACTGCAATTGCTGCCAGTAAGGAGAACTATTCAGGCAGAAAACCAGATGGACTAACGACCCACTGTCTCTCAAGAGCCCATCCCTCTCTGCCTCCCATCCCCTATGCTTTAGAAAGGCATAAACCTCCTCTAATATGCCTAATCACATGCTATGTCATCACCAGGAACCTTTAACCTGCATCTAGTTAATGAAAATGAGGAGTTGCTTCTTCCTTGCAGAATCAGCAAATAAAATCCTCAGCCCCATGCAGGGCAATGCCATCATCTCTGATGACCCCCCAGCTCTCAGAGTCTGCAAACCTTGTGGCAAACACTCCTGTCAAGCCCAGAATCAATGCTGGCAGTATGGGCAGAGAGCAGGATGCCTGACATCCTCATATCCAGAAGGGCAGCTGGGCTGTGTGGACCAAATCTAAGTCACCACCTCACCTTCTGCTATAGCCAGCAGGCTTACATGGATGAGACCAGGGCAAACATGCAGTGATGCTTCCTCATAATGTTCTCCCAGGCTCAGCAGGCTGTCATCTTTAATAAAGAGCCCTCCATGGTCTTTTCTTTCCAGAGTTTTTCGTCAATATTGAGCTCAGTTTCATTTTATTTTAAGCATCCACAGCACACTCAGCAACAAGTCCCACTGCTTACCACCACTCCACACAGCTTGTGTATTTGGACTCTGCTGCTTCCAACTGTAGCCCCTTAGATCTTAGAGTCCAAACCCAAATAATTCTCACACACCCTCTCTGGGTCACTGGTGATTTTATAGCAAAGCAGCCTCAGTTATTCCTAGACCTCCTCTTCCTCATCTCAGAAAGCACCCAACAGGTAAGCTGATGACAGGAAGCAGCTCTGGGAGCATGGCCCAGGGGCAATAGGACCTGGCAAGGAGACCTGTCCCTATCATCCTCCACCTGCCAACAAGAGGTGTTTAAGATGGGGCATACAGCACTCCTGATCACCCTCCAAGAGGATAACTGAGCTCAGCAGCTCTCTTCAGGCAGCGCAGTAGCTAATGATGCTAACTACCACCGCCCAGCTGCCTGGTGGCCCCATGCCCCTGACACACATGCTCCAGGCTTTTCCTCAAAACACCAAGTCCCTTGGAGCAGAGATCTCCCCAAGGAGCTGCAGAGCAGGACATGAGCAGCAAGGAGCCAGGAGTGACAGAGGCTGGAAGAGGCTGTTTAACAGCTCGAGCAAGACAACGAGAAAGTCATTAATTTCAATCAACTCATTCTACACCCACGAGGTTTTTATTTTATTACTTTGGAAATGGCAGAGAGTAATTTATCGATCAAAGAAGGAGATGTTGCTGAACAATTAAAATGTATGCTGTGTCTGGGTGCTCACAGATGTGAGCCAGAGGGCCAGCTGGCAAGGGATGGGAGGGTGCCAGGGTCCAGCAGGGAAGAGGAACAGGGAAACCCTGCATCAACCAGGCTTCTGGAATTGCAAAGGTCTGAGAGTGCAGTCCCAGGAGATGG
>JAOEHX010052143.1:0-13126 GCA_025448015.1 Bolborhynchus lineola | reverse complement strand
CCCAGGCTGAGAGTCAAAAACACAGCACTGCACCAGCTACTAAGAAGGAGAAAAATGACTGCTACTGCTGAACCCAGGACAGGTGCTCAGACACAGCAGCTGCAGAGGGGAATTCATGGTGTGAGCATTCAGCCACAGGGTCCTCCCATCCTCCCAACCTAAATTCTTCACAGAGCAACTTTAAACTGGTCCATCACAAGTGCCTGGATGCAGGCCACTTCTAGCTCAAAAAAGTCAAGGAGAAAATGCCAAAGAGATAGCAGACTCATGCTCTAGTGCTGGCAGAGAAAAGAAGCATCTGCCTGGGAGCTAATTGAGCTTTGTGTCTTTCCTCTAACCTAGTCTTTCCCAAAGCTCAGCCTCCAACCCAGCAGAAAGAGCCAGTGATACTGCCAAGGCTGGAGACACCCATCCAACAGTACCAAGACCCAACAACTTGCTGCAAGTAGGGTTTGAGCCAGGCAATGGGAGATGAAACTGAGCAGAAGTCAAGGACTCCTTCACCTCAAGTGCGTAAGCATGTGCCTAGGATGAGTACTGCAAGGAAAACCTCAAGGAAACGCTGAGTTCAGCTGCTGCGAGATAATGAGGATGGAAAAGAAAACGAAAGCCTGTGAAAGGGCCCAAACAAACCCCGGACCTTTACAAGGGACTGGGGCCAGCAAGCATCCCTGGGTCACCGTCAGCACCACCTGCCTGGGGATGCCCAGCTCCCCAGCAGCCTTCCGAGCAGCTCCGCGGGCAGGAGCCCCATCTGCCGGCTTGGCCACGGAGGATGCACATCCCAGCTCCGCGGGACGAGGGACAATCACCAGGCAGAGCGCACGCAGGAGCCAGCGCTGCCGCGGGACCTTCCGGCTCCCAGCAAAAACACCTGAGCGGGTACAGGGGATGTTCCACGGGAGACAAGCCCAAGGACAGCCCTGCCCCCCCCACAGCCCACCAGGCCACCAGAGTCTTACCCAGCAGCCGCCTTCTCTTGATCACTGTTGCAGTAAAACTGCAGACTGCTTTGCTCCTCACACACAGGCATAAAAACACACCCAATCTTCATACAGATGCACTAGTGATGTTTTACCCATCACCCCCAATAGGGTGTAAGTCAGCCCCCTGAGACTGAAGAACAAGCCCCTGCTGGCACCCTATTCAGGGCCACAGCATGCAAAGCACCAGCAGAGAAGGTGGGCTGGAGAAACCAAAAGGCTGATGTCAGTTGAGCAGAAACACTAAATATTTACACAGCCTGCCATCAGCCCCCAGGCAAGGAGGCGGCAACTGTACAATTTAAATGCAACCAGCATAACAATTTTTGTGTAACTAGACATGCAAGAAAATTACTTAAACATACCCAATGTAGGGGATTAAACTCAGTCAGGACAAAGAGAATCAAGTGTTTGGGCAGTGCAAACAAAAAGCAAAGCTTCTGGGGATTCAATGGGGTTTAGTAGTCACAAGGTACTTGTGCCCCCAAAGCACAAGGGGGGCCCTCACCCACCACCACACCAGAGCCAGGACTGGGATGGAACAGCACTCAGCTGCTGTCAGAAGCACCAAAGGAGTTCCTGGGTAGAAAGTACCCCCTTCACTGGGAACTGTAGGACAGCAAAGGGATGGCCAAGGCAGAGGGAAGCACTTGATGGCATCAGGACGCAATTACTGGGACTGGAATTAAACTGGGACTTGGGGGCTCATAAAAGAGCAATACGTACAAGGTGACCACAAAATAGTGTCTCAAAATAAATGCAAATAATCCCTTAGAGCTACTTGTTTGTTGTTCCAGGCTCTTAAATACTGCATATAGCCAGGCAAAGGACATTGCTCTGCAATCAATGCCATACACTACAACAGTTACAGAACCCCACCTCCAGCAGCACAGCACTTGGGGAAAGACCCTCAGGGTTCAACACAGAGCCCACCAGCCCCATACCCTATGCTTTGCAGAATCAAACCTTACCTGAACTTGTTGTCATCAGCTGTAAGCAGTGCAGTAGATGCCATTTTGGTCTGATTGTACTCCCTACCTTCAAGCACCAGGCTACAGGCAGGACCAAGGGGGAACCTCATGTGAGCAGGACAGCCCACAACCTCTGAAAAAACCTAAACAAAAACTAAGAGCCCTGGGTTAAGTTCAAATATAGCCTGTAGTATAGGGCAGGGGGTGGGGGGAAAACCAGGTAGGGCCATTTAGGGCACTGCCATCAGCTTTGCAGGTGAAGCAGTGGCTCATCTCTGCTAGATTTAAACAGCCAAACAGAGTGTATGCGTTGGAGAAAGACAGCTTTCTTGCAAGGAGGTAACTCAGGGTGAAGGAGCAGAGATGCCGAGTGATGGGACAGTGCTCACACCTCGTGTGCGCAGCCCAGAGGACATGTGCCACTGTTAACTGTGATGCTCCCAAGTGAACCAAGATATGCTTCTGTTAATAAGCAACAGATGACAGGGCAGAGGCCCTGACGTAAAGTCACCTCTGTCGCTGTGGCCACCCTCTTAAAGAGCCTTGCACCTCCAGAAGGAACGTAATTGCTATAGGCATTCCTGCCTGTAGGAAGGCAGAGGTGGTTGATGCAAAGCAAGGACTCATTCTGCTGCCTTCTGCCAGCAAGCACGTCTGCACCAGCAAGGTTAGGGTTTTGCTGGTGTTTATGAAATACCTTTGCTTGGCTTCATCTCCGAGGTGTTTTTATATCAAGCCACCCCACGACTACAGAAGCTCTTTTTTGCTGCCCTGGCCCTCTCAAAAGGGGAGCTGTGAAAAAAGCACTTTTTGAAAGACAACCTGCAGAGACCGACACCATCTGCTGTTAGCCTCAGGGTATTATCCATGCCAAGACTGTAGCAACGCGCGTGGGGTCTGGAGCAGACCCAGCCAGCACCAGCCCCTGAGCAAATACATGCTGTCCCACCCCAGCATCATAGATCCCAGTGACAGATGCTACAAACTGTTGTCTTGTGGTGTCCTTAAAAAAGGTGACCCATAAGGAAAGCCAAAGTTACAACAGTTCCCATTTTCTAGAGGCACACATTGAGGGACTGGACCACCCCAACAAGTGCCAAGCATCTCCTCACAGAGCCAGGAGAGCAGGGTCAGCAGCTCCCTGGAAAAAACTGAGAATCCTCATGAGATGAAACACAGACATGCAAAGCTGATGTGCAGACAGGAGCTTCAAGGTGCAACGGTACATTCAGGTCTGCCTCACGTGCTCTAAGGCTGGAGCCATGGGACAGCCGTGTTAATAACTGCCCACGGGACCCCAGGGGACAGTGTCCCAGGGAGGGGATTGGGTTTCCCTGAGAAGAAGCAGCACCCCGCAGTCGCCAGCTTTCCTCTGGCAAGCTACTGCCGACCTCCACGAGAGGGCTTTGCTGCACAAGGAAACGAAGTAAGAGAAGCTCATTTACAACCTGCTTCCAGTTCAGCCGCGTCTTTTCCCCACATCTTCTCAAAGAGCGTTTAGCAGGCAGCAGTGGGACACAGTCCCCAAGGATTACACCCAAAGGCAATACTCGTATGTTGGAGACAGCATTGGAAACAGACACCTTTTTTATTTCCTGAAGCCCCTCTTTCCCGGGTCAGCTGCACCCTGGGGGGCTGAGCCAACTTTCCCAGGGTACTCTGGCATCAAACCTGTCCTCAGAGCAAGATGCAGCCTTCAGCACTAATGCGCCCGCTTGTGAAATGAGCCAGCCACCACGTTTTGGGAGGCACAGAGCTCCTGTAATTCCTCCCATCAGAGCCTAGGCTTTGAAGCACATCTGATGGCAGATGGGGCAGTGTCCTTGTTCCCACGCGCACATCCCCAGAGATAAGCACCTGTTGGACTGCCACCATGGGAACTCACACGGCAGAGGAGGAGCAGGAGAGAGCAAGATGAATATCCTGCCCCTGGCGTAACCAAAATTATTCACCCTGATTTCCATGTGTGCTAATGCTGGTCTTTAACAGGAGACATGAATCATGGTGTAGGCACTTGTAGGGACAAGTTGCAGGCCACCAGCTCTAGTAAAAGACAACAGCACACCACACATCACCAGCCCTTACAGACACAACCCCCCTTGTCTGAACAGAAGCACTGATGCAGATGGTTTTGGGTAGCACTGCCTTAACTGAAGACCTCCCGGGAGCAGGTCCCCAAGCAGTGGGACTTGGGGCAGGGCAGCCCCTTAATCTCATGGGGTTTGACCTCCATAAGGGTGAAGCCTGGCTGTCCCTTGCCAGGCTCTCTTGAGGGTGAGAGGAGCACATCATCTCTCAAGGTCACTTTCAGCCTCCTAGGCCCCTGATCTAACAAGAAGTGACACACAGTCAGGCAGGCAGGAGCCGCAGTGAGACACAGTGGCTTCTTTTGTGCACCAGCTGCTTCCTCTGAAAAGGGTACTGGAGCGAGCCACAGCTGAGTGCACAGCTACCCTCCCCACCTCCTCCTGGTGCTCAGGAGTTTCTCCCCACCCGGAAAGCTCTGCAAGGATAGGACAGCTACAGAGAGACAGCTCTGTCTGTCCACAGCACCAGGACCTCCGCATCTCCAGTGACTGAGGATCATGCTGCCACAGGCACAAAACTGTGCCAGCTCCCAGCTCAGGTCTCCCAGCGAGTTGCACTGCCCTGCCACCACCCTCCTATCTGGTGGTAGTGGCAAGGGGGGACCCAAACCACTCCACCACCTGACACCTTGTCACTGGCAGCATGTGCCTGCTATGAAGGATAGACTGCTCTGATTTGTACATCCTCTGCCAGCAGCCCACCCAGTGCTCTCCACCAATACGGTCTAGCAGAAGGGGATGTCTGTGTCCCAGTATGGGAGCATGGGAAAGTGCAGGGCTGCAAGGTACTGGGGTGACCTGGGATGGGACCAGCCTCGCCACCATAGCAGGCCTTGGATCAGAGCCTGGCTCCATGCTCAGCTCACCAGGCAGAACACACCAGTTTAGAGCTGCTTCCCCTTCCCCAGGGAGGGCTGTGGAGACTCGAGGGGTGGCTCCTTCCTCCTGCTATTGTCACCCTGTTTATTTTTAACAGCCTTCCCTCCCACTCAGACATGACTCCCTCCCAGGAAAGCGTCTCCTGGTGCTCTGCCAGCACCAGTCAGCCCCATACCACCACCCTGAACCCTGGGCAGCCAGGCCCTCCCCACCTGGCCACAGACCAGGGACATCACATCATCCTGTCCTGAGCTGAAGGCAAATGCTCACTCCATTGCCCTTTCCAGGGAGGGAATTGTGGCAAGCCCAGTGCATGGGGCACTGCCTGGGCCAAAGAAGGACAAGGTCAAGTGAGAGGCGTGCATGGCCCTGGCCACCTCCCCGCAGAGTGGTTCTTTAACACAAAATGCATCAGTTCTCCCTGGAAAACCTTGGAAAGGAGGTTGGGAGAAATTCAACCTGCAAAGGGGTAATCAGCACTATCCTTTAGAGACGATGCTCCAAGAAAGGATGGGAGAACAAAGCTATGAATATCCAGTGGGTATTTTACGTGGCTGCCTCCTGACGTCCAGTGTTCACATCCCTCTGATATTTGCTTTCCATTAACACAAAAGCCACGTGGAAATGCCACTCTCACCCACAGTGATTAAAGAAGTGGCACTTCTGTTTGCCAATGGGCACAGCCAGCAGCCCTCACCAAGCACTGGAGCTGGAATGGGGAGCGCGGCTCCACCAGCCCCACGCAGGGAAAATCCCAGCTTGAAAACGCCAGTGGGTGTTTTACAACATTCCCCAGCCAGCTGCAGACGGAAGAAAAGCCCCAGTTGCCTCCCTGTCCATCCTTCTGTCCCTCCTGCCTTCCCACAGGAGCTGTGCCTTCCTCCGGATGCGACAACTCCCAGCCTCTCCACCATGCCCAAGGCCCACGGGGTCAAATATTCAACCCTTGAGCAAACAGAGCTGTGAATGGGCAGCAGTGAGCTGCTGGAGTTGGCTCTGCCCTCCCCTGCCAGCCCTGCCCTTGGGGCTGCCAATGTGCTCAGCTCTGGGTCAGGGCAAGATTTGGGTCTGGGGGTCTCACCCTCACCCCAAAGAGGTGAGGATGGCCCATTGCCCCTCCACATCCCCCATCCCCGCAGGACTGTGGCTGCCTGTTGATGTTGCTGCCCCGGGTTGATATTGCATGAGAAAACAGATAAATTCTCCCTGCCTTGAAAAATAGCAGCCCCATTGCCATGGAGACATAACCCTGCGCTGCTCTGGTGGCCCCCTCCGCCCAGCCAAGGCAAGGCAGGGATGCTTGCTAACCCAGCACTGCACCACGGCGGAGACCTGCCTCCTCCCCCTGCTCCCAGCTCAACACTTCCATCACCTCATGTTCCCACCATCCCCAGCATGGCAAGTGATGGAGGGAGCTGGGATGGGGGACCACATGCACCATCAAAGCCCACCTGCCTGTGCTGCTCCACACCTGAGCTTGCAGGAGTAAACCTGGGAGCTGGATGGGATGAGGCCAGCAGGTATTTCTTTGCTTCCTACTGCCAAACCAGTCGCTATTCTGCCCCTCTTTTCTAGCGATGCTCCAGCCATGCTCTGGCTGGGACCCCAGCTCCATGAGGAATGGTGTGAGGGGCGGCTGGTGCTGCCTGGCTGCCTGTACCATGCTTCCCATATCCATCTGTTTGCTCCAGGAGGGGAGCAGGGCACCACAGCATGCAGACCCCCAGCCCAGGGGCAAGGAGAGCAGGCACCCATAGGACTCCCACAGCCTAAACCTGGTGTGGTACTGAGGTTCCCACCCCTGCACCCCTTCTTCCAGCCCTCACTCCCCTTCCCTGCCTTTTCCAGCCCACCCTCTAGATTTCCAAGCAAGTCCTTCCTGCCCTTCATGGCAGCGCTGGCGTGCCCCATCCGCCCAGCCAGCCGTTTACTTCTCCATTTCCCTTCCTGTTCTCCTTTCCCCAAAGGATCCCTCCCTGCCCCACACCTCTGGCTTCCGTCCCACTCTGCCTGACCCAGAGCCGCCGAGCTCTGCTGGCAGGGTGAAGCCCAGGGCTTGCCAAAGCAAACAGCAGCAGGAGGAGGGTGGCCGGGGCCAGAGCAGGCAAAGGGCAGAGTCCACCAGCAGACCATGCCTTGCTGCTCCAGGGTGGGGAGGTTCTCCTGGCTTTGTAAACGGTCTGACTTGGCTCCATGTACCCTGGAGCATGGCAGGCAATGTGTGGTGGAGGCAAAGCCTTAGCTGAGCAGAGCCCCGGGGAAGCTGAGCAGCAGGTTGGGGGGCGAGCACCCTCTGTGGTTTTCCATGTGTGGGTCTGAGCTTCATGGGGTGTTGGAGGCCGAGGGAAAGCAGATCCAGGGCTTGAGTCTCCTGCAAACAATTTATAGCAAGGCCTTTTCCTCCCACTCTGCTTGCTGCCAGGAAAAGCAGCGGGAAAATATTTCCCTGGGAATTGTTTTTGTTCCTTCCTCTGTGTCTGTACACATGAAGCTCTCCTCCGCCTTGGACATGCCTCAACCTGTCCTGAGGCTCAGATTAATCCCCTGCACCACCAGGGATGACAGCTGAGGTCAGATGCTGTCAGCAGAGGTGAGGAGGAGGAGGAAGAGACCTTCCCCCTAGGAAACCACATGTTCCCAACCAGAGCAGCGAGCATGAACAGGCAGCCCTGCCTGCTTCACCCAAGCTGGAGGTCATTCTGCAAAGCCACAGAACACCAGAGCATCCCACACAGGAGTGGGGCTCACTGCTGGCAGTGCCAGAACACAGCAGAGCCTAAAGCCTGGCTTAAGGGAAAAGCTTTAACACAAATGCATCAGTTCTCCCTGGAAAACCTTGGAAAGGAGGTTGGGAGAAATCTGCTGCAGGCAGCAAATGCATCTGCAGCCTGGCAGTCGCTCCAGCAGCACAGCTGCTCCACACAAGTACCCAAAACCAGGTCAGCAGCAGCCAGTACCTCCACTTCTCCACCAGCATGGGAAAGGTCTGGATGTCTTCCTTGGCTGTGGCTGCAGGAAAGGGAGAAAAGATGAATCACACCCCTTGCCTTCACCAGAGAAGCAAGCCCTGCAGGCTGGGCTGGGCCACAAGAGCCGGTCAGTCATGGAGCAACTGCCTGCAGGCAGGTCTCAGTACTCCACTGCCCACCCAGCAGGGAAGCTGGGATGGCAGGAGAGTGAATCCACCAAAAAGCCAGTCCCTTGGAGGGCAAAGTGCTCAATGCCATCCCTGAGCACCCAGGACAAGGTCAGGAGAGCTCAGCTCCAGCAAATGATGCTCTACGGCCCCTGCCCAGGCAATTTACATACCCTTCATCCGGGTTTCCCCTCTACCTTGTGTAACTGCCTGGGAAGCACGTAATGACGATTTGCCTGTAGCTCTAAGCCCTTCCTTCTCCCCAGGCTCCATCACCAACAAACCACCCCACTGAGAGAGTGGGCCAGAGGAAACCGGAGGCACAAAACCTCAAACAGAGCCTTTTTTCCCTCCTCCACCCCGCTCCCCCTAGCAGCTCTGCATTTCATTACCGCAGCCAGGCCAGCTCTTGCCCAGCTGGGGAGAAGGAGAGGAGGGGGGGCCCTGCGGGGTTTGCACGAGCAGAAATCACAACCAGGAGACCAGGAGAACAGAACTGTTTGTGTTTGTCATCATGTCCCAGCACTTGCCTGGCGCTGACCCTGCCTCCAGGACCTGCGCTGGCCTGGAATAGCTCTCAACCACTGGGGTCCCTCCATGCCAAGGGAGCTCCAGGCACCTTCCAGCCAGCTTCTCCCACCACCAGCCATTCCCTCTCGGTGCTGACCCCCCTCTCTGCCCTGCTTCAGCCTGGCAAAAGCACTTGGATGCTCCTTGGAAGAAAGCCCGGGGTTTTTTGTGGGCCTGGCCAGCTGGCTCAGCCCTGCCGGCAAGCTTCGGCGCCTTCCCTCTGCCCCTGCTTGCCTCCCCTTGGGATGGGAGCACCCTGCCCAGGAAAAAACCGAGCCTGTCTCTGCCTAGGGAGAGCAGCGACAAGCCCCCACTTCCCTGCAAGTGATCCCCAGCCCGCAGGGGACGGGGGAGGGGGCCCCCTCCACCCACTCTAAATATATATTGGCAGAGCATCGCCACAAGCACAGTACATTGGAGACAGATGCAAGCCCTGCGGCGGCGCGAGGGCAGGCAGGGATCCAGACTTGCCTCATCAGCCTTTTGAGCCACCATTTAAGCAAGAAGTTCTGCGACACAATGCTTCTGCATCTCTCCCTCCCCGGCAAAACCCCCTGCCCTGGGGTTTAGACCTTGGCAAAGCATGCGCCCCCAGGGCTGCTCCGGTGCCCCCAGCTCCCAGGAGGGAGAGGCCCCGTCAGGCGCAGCCCCGCAGCGCTGGCTTTCCTCCCTCTCAGCAGCTCTCCGGATTCCTGAGCGCTGACACAGGATGCTGCAGCAACGAATGTGCGGGGCCTTCCTCCGCTGCCCCAGGAGAGGAGGGACGTGCGGTAATACTGGGTCACATCAGGCCAAGAGGGAGCATCCGGAGTGAAATCCGGAGCCTCTTGCGAGCCCCGACCCCTCGCTGCCCATCGCCTCCCAGCCCCGCGGGCTTCCTCTGACTGGCGCCGGTCCTGGCGCACACGTACAGCCGGCCGTGCCTTTAACGGCCGAGGCAATTCACACCATTAACAATTGGCAACAGCCAGTTTTAGGTCATTCCCTGTCTCCGGAAGGTACCCCTGATGAGAGCTGCTGCTCATCCACCCTACAGTCACTCTGTGCCGATACAGCAGGAGAAAAACAAAAGGCTGCCGCTCACCCTCCTCCCTGAGCACTGCCCAGGCAGCCTCGCTGCCTCCCTCGTGGCTCCCGCTGCCCCTCCACCGGCATATATCCCACCCTCCAGCTGCACTAAAGGATCTTCCCAACTCCTCTGCCAGGCTCTCAGAGGACCTGATCTGAGCTAGGGAAAAGCAGCTGGCTTGGCTAGGTGAACGCTTCCAACAGCTCATTGCTATTAGAGGAAGGTGAGGATGCTGCCATCTTGCCATTAAGTCATATCCTCCTTGACCCAGTGAGGTAGTTTCCATAGGAGTCACCCCCATCCAAGTGATGGAAGCTTTTATTTTTATCTGGTTTATTTAAGCACTTCTCTTCCCTCCACTAGTATTGGCCCGGGCAGCAGGTTTGGGTCATTAGCCTCTCCTCAAGATCATTCTGCCTTGCTTGCTCAGCTGTCCCATCCCATCCCCTCACCTCTGCAGCAACCTAAAGGCAGCACCAAAAGCAGAAGGAAAAGTCCAGGGATCAAAGCAGCATGACAGGACAGATGAATTAAGGAAAACAGACCTCACTTAGGTAAAAGTGATTATGGGAATAAAAACACTGAGTAAGAACAAAACAAAACAAAGAGCAGAAAAGTTGATACCAAATGGAACACAGGATCATCATTACGTGTCTTTTCGATTTGAGACTCATTCTCCAGGGGAGTGTGAACTCCTCTATGACGTGCCCAGTCTCACTGGCAGCTATCCTGCTTTGGTTCTTTTTTCCTTTGGCTCCCTGAGGACACGCATATCCTAGGGAACAAACCCCACATGCTAGGAAAACACAGATACAGGAACAAGCAACATCTCTGCATTGGCATAGCAGAGGTGGCTCCGGCAGCTGAACCAGGTCTTTTGGGGACATGGCACTGTGGTCATCAGCCAGTAAGTAAGGACTTGCTCACCTCAGATAGCTCCGTGGACAGATCACACAAGCCAGAGGGAGCTGCACTGGCACCTCTGAGTTGTCTCTGCTGTATTTTCAGAGGCCAACAACAATTATGCCGTTGCACAACTCCTCTCTGGAAGATAAAAAAGATAAAGCACTGCCGGTGATCTGTGCCAAGGGGAGGCTGGGTCTTGTCTGCAGAAGGACACTAGAGCCATGAAAACCAACCAGACCAGATGCTTGAAAAGCAGCTGGGTGCCCTGAAAGCCTTGAAGCTTGCCAAGATGCTCCTGATCAACTCCCCAACAGCCAAGAGGAGTGCCCCCACCGCATTCCAGCACTCAGGAGCTGACTGCAAGCCCCAGGCAGTCACTTCCAGTGATACTGTTGGGGAACAAGGAGTGGGACTGAAGTTCCCCCTCCCCTCTCTTGGGAAGGAAGCTGTGTTTATATGGGAGCAGGAGGCCGTTTCCACCCTGCAGCCCGACTCCTGAGAAGAGCAACCTGTGCCCTCCCAGCAGGATGTCCTGCAAGGGAGCAGGAGAGGTAGGGGAAAAGTCCTCTGTAGCCAATTTCCTCCTCCTCCCAGAGAGGTCTGGGAGGTGACTTCATCTCCTGTCCCACAACCATGCTGCTGAACTCCAGGGTTCTCCTGGAGAGCACCTGCACAAGCGAAGCAGGGACAGGTCCTTCCTGTCACCTCCCAAAAATCATCATGTGGAAAGAAATGTCTCATCACATGCAATTTCCTTGGTGCTGTCTACCAAACTAAAGTTGTCTGTCACCATTAAGTGCAATTATCAAGAAAATTAAGATGGTGGGACTTTCACATTTATGTGAGAATAGGGAGCTACTTACACAAATACTGGCAGAGATCCCTCTAAGCCCTCCAGATCAGGCAGTTACTCCCCAAGTCCTCCCCTCACTGCCTTCTTCAGACTTCAAGAGGACAGAGCCTCACCTCTCCAGTTCTCACTGAAACAACATGTAAAGCCCCCAGCCCATAAATCCAGGGTCTAACACAGGGACCTTGGTGCCTCCTGACACATCTGTGTCCACCACACCAGAGAAAGCTGAGAGCAAGGAGCTTCACATTGGTCATTGCTCATCTCCCACTCTGTTCCTGCCTGAGCCAGCTGCCTGAGGTTCAGCTAGATAGGCTGCATTTCATAGCACACAAACATCTTCTTTGACTCACAAAAGATGCAGTCCTTAGTTGGAAAGTTCATTAATTAGGAGCAGAAACGCCTTTAGTGAATCTCCCAGGGAGAAAGAAAAAAATCCACAATTCAGTCATAATTACAAGGCCTTAGGGCACTCCACAGTCACTGTGAAGCAGAGGCCAAACTTTTCTCTCCACCCCTAAGAGCAGGAACTTTAAACCAGGTATAGCTTTACTGATAAAGAAAATAAAAAAAAGGCAGCCCTGATGCTCATCACTTTAAATGTTGCACAACAGCAAGGAGCAGGCACTGAAAAACACCTCTGACAGGGAGCACAACCCGTGCCTGCAAGGAGCCACTCACACACCCCCAGCCTGGACCTCTGGCAGAGAAAGCAGGAGTTCGGCCCCTGGCCTCTCCACAGCACGGGGCCAGACTGCACAGAGCTGCTCTGCCAGGCTTTAACAACTGCTTTCCCCCCACGGAGTGTAACTCCGCACATTAGGTACTTTCTGAGCAAGACATCAAATGCCACAGCAGCCCCAGCCCCGTGAAGAAACTGCAGCCGTAGGAGCAGGGAGAGTGCCTGGCAGATCCTGGGAAGAACTCCAGCCTGCTGGAGAGAACTTCCCTTTCGTCCCGGAGGAGCTGGACTCCAACCCACCCTGAGCCCCTGGCGAAGCAGGGTGGATCCAGCCACAGACATGCAGCAACCACACCCAGGCTGCTGCCTGCCTGGCTCCCGGCGGCCTCCTCCTCCCCCCGAGCCAACCGGGCACACACGAGGACAACGCTTGTACAGTTGAAAATATTTAATACGTGTTGTACACGTAGAATTACATTTTATACAAAACAAGATACATCACTGAAGGAGAACACTGTACAAAATCCCTACGGGAGCCCCAAGCCTTTATACAACAAAGACCAGGAGTTACCAAGCCTAACAAACAGGCTCAAGGACTTGCCGTCAGAGCGTCTGTAAACTTCGTTTCTCTCAATAAACACTTTTAAAAAGCACCATGTAATAGTTCTGACCTAAACCTTCCCAAAATAGAGACTTTATTTAATAAACTTAATACTTTCCAAGCTTAAAATACTACCCGGTGGGTGCGCCCCCGGGGTCGGTAGCTGCGGCAGTGCCTCCCAGGGGCGCCGGGGAGGGCGGCGGCCCGACCGGGAAGGGGAATTCCGGGAGGGTAGGGCCGAGGGCGCTTCCAGGGCGGATACCGGCAGACGGGACCCAGCTTGCCGGCGGGGAAAGGCTGCTGCTGCTGCCGCCCCTGCCCCGCGGCCCTTCCCGTGCGCCCCAGCAAGGCGCCGGGACTCGCCGGCGCCTAATTCCCGCGGCGCTGCCCGC